>JAUZNJ010101757.1:0-21116 GCA_034780135.1 Jordanella pulchra | reverse complement strand
CCCAAGTCTGTGTTTATTATAAATAAACTTCTTAACTTTTTCCAGTCTCCGTGTTGGTGTTCTGCATGTGGGTGAGCCTCCCCTTAACCCATCATGACAGTAAGTAAGATAGCAGATTATAAATTGCTTGATTGTCTTATAAAATAAACCTTTCATGTGTATATGAATTAAACAAGACATACGTTTTTTCCATTAATTACCGATTTGCTAAAGAAAGAAACAGATGATAACAGAGCTTTGTCAATAATGGATGTGCTAAAAAAGAAGTAAATTATTTTTAGGTAAACCTTTTTATCTAAAATTATAATTCTTAGAAGCCACAAGGGCAATGTCACTCTTTCCCTGTTTGATGTTGAGTTCTTTTTGGCTTATGAGGCTACTTTTATTTACAAATCTCTGTCAGGAAAGTTGTTACTTGTTTTGTTTTTTTCATCATCGTTAAAGCTCCCTATAAATACTTTCCACAGTCCCACCAAGGAGGCAACATCTTAGGTTTTTAGTGTAAAAAAATAATTTTGTTAAAGATCGGATTTCTTTGAAGACTGTCTTGTTCATTAGGATAGGAAAATTGTTCTTGTATTTTTCTGAAAGTTATGTATCAGGTCAAATCCATTCTTATGAATTCTCAATGACTGGTGATTTGTTACTTTTAACAATCATACTAGATTATTGTCCAGTTAAGAAAAACTTGTTCCCTACATACTAACAATTATTCTTTGGTGATACGTTGCAGTTATCCTTGGTTTGTCAATTTATTGAATAAAGAAGTTAATGTCTTTATTACCTCTTTGGGAAAACCAGAAAATTATCCAAGAAAAGATACTTATCTCCTCACATATACAATGATTTGTTGAGTGTAGAAGAGAATCGTATCTTATACAAGCTTATCTGTCCAATTTATGGTCTTATTTCTGAAGGAGAAACAAGTGATTTAAACCAGCAGGATTTCTCTGCAGAAATCAGTTACAACTACATGACAGCTAGACAAGTCTCTCAGGTAAATCTTTGCCAAAAGTTTGTTATTCTATGCCATACTTAGGATGGGAGCAGGTGGTCAGATGGGAGGGTTGTATTTCATTTCAGACAGAGGCGGAGCCAAATTGATTGTTCACACAGTGGGGATTTTATTGAAATGCTTTTTTGCTACAAATGAGTTGCCGGCTGACATATTCATCTTCCAGCCCTGAGATTGAGAGGTCGGTTTTAACAATGTGCTGTTAGAAGTTAGTCCCTAAAAGAAATGCTGAGATTCTTTATACATATAAAGAGAATCATAGGAAACAAAATGTGAAATAATTTGAATAAGTAAATATTAATAAGTGCATTTTTTTTAGAGTTTTAAAAAGAGGCAAACACATTTCACCTTTTAAGAACAACTACAAAGAGGGTTTTCATTAAATTCTCTAAACAAATGAAATTTTTTATAATGTTGTTAATTATAAAATGTAGTTATCTAAAGAAAAAAAAAATATATATAAAAGATTATCTAGTCCATCATAGTCCAATGCTTTCCTCTCAGGCAATTTCTGGTGTCTCTAGTGTGTTTTGGTTCATTATCCTGTTGCAAGGATTATGAATCGGCCGACGGATCTGGCCTTCAGAGGACTCAGCCGCTCTGAACACAGGGGAGGGAGGTTGACTACAGTCCCATGAATCTTAAGTTCTCGAATATGTGTAGATATGTTAAATATGTGTAAAATATATCAGCACTCGAGCCAGAGATTTCTCCTGGATAGTTGTCCAAACATCTTCAAAAACTGAACCAAAGTCAGGTTGCCTTCCAATTTAAGCCTGTTTGTGATATTTAACTGTAGTCACAGGAACATCAAGCTACTTAAAGATTATCTTAAAATCTTTACCTTTAACATTCTTGTCTATAACTTTTCTGTCTAATCTCCTGAGGAAAGTCATTCCTCTGCCCCCTCTTGTCCATATTGAGTGTGGTACACACCATGTAACTAAACAGCACAGTGACTGTGTTTAGCCTGATTACAACATGTAGAAACCCATGATGCTAATTAGCTAACACACCTTGATTTAACATGTCCCTTTGGTCACATTACTTTCAGTATTTTCTAGAGGTACCATCATTTTTGTCCAGACCTGTTTCATGAGTTTATTTGTTATCATCTCTCTGTTGAACCATGGCTGAAAAACAAAGTCTGACTTCCATTTGTTTATTATCATAGCATTTTTATTTATCATTACTTTGGACAGAAGTTATTTCTGTCACCATTGTAGGTTTCCCGTTCATTAAACAAGAGCTACTAACAATTCTGTCCACGTGTGTAGATTCAAACCTTCCTTGGTGTCCACCTGGTTGAAAACAATTCAAAGTCATCTAGAAGAAAGGACGGAGCAAATAGGGAATGAAGCTTAGGTTCTACTGTGTTTATCTTCTGTGAGTCTCATGTGGGGAGTGTAATCTCTGCCATCATCTTCTGGGGTGACAGCATCAGAACAAATGACCTAAAAAAATAAATAAGCTGTTCTAGGAACTCCCCTAGAACCACTGGAGATTAATTCACAAAGATTTCTTTTAAAGTGGAGAACATCATGGAGAACAGTGAGCATCCTCTTAAACAAAAACGTAGTGTCTTCAGTCAGAGGCTGCAGAAGATATTTCCTGCCTACAGCTATCAACATATACAACAATAATTGGAAAATAAAAACAGTTTATAATATTTAATTTCCCTTTGGGATCAATGAAGTGTTTTTGAATTGAGCTCAATTGAAAATAATTCAACTAAGAGTTATGGCAGCTAAGACTGTTGCCTTGACTAAGTCATTTTATTAAGACAATACCAAATAGATTTAAGAATAGTTTCACTTATGTGCAGTCATAATAATATTTTGAAGAACTTTATTTCAGTAACTAATTTCACAAAGTAAAAACATTATATACTTTATACAGACTGATGTTTTTACCCCCTATTTTCTGTTAATTTAAATGATTTTCTGCCTTCAGCTAATAGAAACACAATATTTTAGGTTAGAAACACATTAAAAAAAACATTTGCAGCAATGTTGGCCTCATAAATAGTATGATTAGTAGCTGTTTACTGTTGTTATTTTCAAAGGTGAGTTCTCATCAGAACACATATTGTAATTTAATGAATAGAACAAAATATATTTGGTGTTTTGATAATTTGCTGAAGATCTTTAAATCTATTCATCTCCCACATGTTTCTGTTGAAGCTTCATTAAAATGTCTTAGGTGTTATAATATGGGTGTCAACTGTTGAACCTTAGAAAAGCTCAAAATACCTCTTTAAAAGTTAAGGTAATAAACAGGAAATATCTCTGTGAATTCAGAATAATTTAATCGTAAAATTTGATATGCTTTAATTGAGTTTTCTTCTAATATTGACTAAAAAATGTTGGTCCTCTATCAGAAAAAGTTTTGAATTTAGGAGTTTGATGATTCTATTATGGGCTGATTAAGCTGTTAAACCACTACAAAACTTTGAAAAGAAATGTACTTGACTTTAAGGGGATTTTTTAGCGATTAGCAACAGGTGTTTTAAATTCTTGAGCTGGTTAATGTGGATACCTGGAAAACATTATGTGTTTTTCAAAGCAGCAGAAGTCTTATTCATATTAAAAAAAATCAAACAAAGCCTTGTCAATTATATTTTAAAAATCCTCTATTTTTTATTCTGAAATGTTTCATTTCTTTTAACCAAATCTGACTATAATATGTATTACCTATGTATAATGATAACAATATTAGAGGATATTACAAATGTTCAATCAAAAGAAAGAAGTTGGTTTGCACTGCTGCATCATATAAACACTGCAGAAAAAATAAACACATCCTTTTAAAAAAGGTTTTCAACTGTCAAAAAAACCCAACAACAACAGGTGTCATGTGATCTCAGTGTCAAAGCCTCCTCTCACTGCTGTTTAAGTCTTTTGTGCTTGTTTGTGTATGTATGTGTGTGGGATGAAACAATGCACTTCAGAGGGACACTCTAACAATGTGAATGACCTCCTGAATTAACTTTCTCAGCAATGCGGTTTGTTTTCATCCTCACATTCTCCTGATAGATAAACCACTTATTGTTATTGTTGTCTCTGTGTTTTGACTTCAAGGCACAAAATTAATTTCTTAAAAACTTGCTAGTATAAATCAATGTGTTTCTTATGTTGGTTTTGACTATTTTTGGTTTCTAATGTCCAACAAGCATTGCAGTCTTACAGTTTTTAATCTAGTCTCTCTGTAAATGGGGAAACAACAGGGGGGGTAATAATGTGTCTATAATTTAAAGGTCACACCATGAAGTACAGCCGACAGTAAGCTTTCAAGGGGTTTTTGTGATCTCCACTCTTTATCAAATGTCATGGCGATGCTTCTGCTACAGCAGTAGAGGCTCAAGCAGCACGTGTTCGGCGGCTCTAGATTTCTACACCTAGATTGAGGTCTGTTCGATATGAGTCTATGTGTCTGTCTCTAAGGGCATGACATTTTTCCCCTTGTATTTTTGTTCATTTTGCACACAATCAAGATGGAGAGCTGTGCAAAAAAAAAAAAAAAAAAAAGTTGTCATGGCAACAGCAAAAAAGCCTGAATGACCATGGGCGAGACAAATGTGGTGGCGCATGACATAGTGCAAAATATTCTATGACATAAGTACAAAGAGATTTCCAAGAGAAGGAAAATGATGGAGATAAAGTGTAGTTTGAGCCTGAGGGTCATTACTCTGTTGGAAATGAGTGAGATTATCATCAGACTGAGACATTGGTAATAATACTAGTTTTGTTCAAACTGTTATATGAAATTGGGCAAAGCAGCATAATTTTGAGCTAGGTTCATCTTGATAGAAGCTTATTCTAAATAGTGCCTCTATTTTTGTTCTTAAAATGTCCTCTTACATTGATTAGCCTTTTCATTTCTTTACAATGGTTTAAAGATTTTTTAAAGCAGACTTCTTAAAGCTTGAGTCCTTACAAAAAAATTGACATGTTGTTTTTTTTTAAACCAAAAATAAGATGAATGAAATCTGATTGATAGTAGAGATTCTAGTTGACAGGAATCAAAATTAACCAACTTTTTGTGTCTGAACAACAAGCAAAAGTTAAACCAAACATTGTTTCATGGGATTTTATGGTTAGAACAAAGTATTTTTCTCTATTCCAACAAAGGTTTAGTCATACAAGTTCATGTTTATTGTACAGAAGAATAAGTCTATTGCCTTGTAGACTTACTGAATGGCAGATGTCAAAGGAGAGGAGGATCTGTGAGTTTCTCTTCTAGACACTGGAGTGGGGTAAGAACTGATTGATTTGTACATCAATTTTGTTCCCCTTTTTCTTATTTTAAAAGAGAATACAAATATAGATGTGCTCCTTACAGTAAATACCTCAACATGTCTCTGTGGTGCCATCAGACCTTTTTTATCATTAACCTGGAAGCATGAATCCTCTACAGATCACCTTGTAAGTTGCATTGCTTCAGTTGATTTGAAGCTTGAGCTTGAGCTTTTTTAGCATGCACCTGGTGTTGTTGAATCAAAGTGGGATTTGAAGTGCTTTAAAAAGTTGTTGTAAACCATCCCCAGTCTTTTTTTTCACTATATAATATCACACCTTTTCACCAAAACCATTTTATTTTTAGAGTTGGTAATGGTTATAAATTTGTGACTTGTTTTGATCAGAGGCATAATATTGTCGGGTCAGCTTTAGTCCACATCCTATGTTGTGATCACTTATGGTGCACCAGATATTCAAACCTGTTAAAAGGACCATTTACGTCATTTACAATCTGCACCTATACATAAAAAAAATCCATTATCAGTTAAAAAGCTATAATTTAAATCTGATTAATTCCCAATACAATCAGGGGTTTCCTCCTTCTGAGGTCTGAATCAGGAGTTTCTGTGTAACCAAAAAACATTTATAAACAAATACTTAAAAAATATATTTTAGTTCTATCTCTTTACTTTTTTGTTTTCTGTCTAATTTGTTTTGTTTCATCGTGAATAAATAAATAAAATACACAAACACAAAATTGTATCTCTTATGATCATAGTGAGCGTGTAGTAGTGTACTGTAGTAAGCGTGACTATCTTATTTTGCTTTCAAACAACGCCTTTTTCCAATCTTGGGTTGAAGTAAAATAAAAATATCCCCACTTTTATGTGTTGAATTTAATAAAAGCTGTTTTTAAAGGAAACTGGAGTTTGCTGGATGTTCTGGAGCACAGTCAGCCGTTTTAAGCTGGTGGCTGTTGAGGTTTTTTAAAACATTAAAGTTACAAATACTAATGCCAAGTATTAATCCCCAGAGGCAAATAAATAAACTCCAGTATAGTTAGTGATTGACAAACATCAATGAAGTACACACTTTGTTTGATAGCCTGTGTCGTTAGCTGTAAGAAAAATGACTCTGACAGGCAAGCAGCACTTATAGAGTACACTGGTTACGTTCTTGTCAGTTACATAGAGGCTGCTGTGTCAACTAACAGAAGATTCACTCCAGAGACAGATGTGCTCATATGGAGTGCTCTTTTTCTGACAGAGCTGCAGGTGAGTCTTATTATTGTGTCAAAGACAGGAAAGAAACATTTCATAACAACCGATGACTCTATTGCTGGAAATAGACACCAGAAAAACTTCAAACTCTCTGTGAGTTTAAAGCTGATGTTAAAAAAGAATGTCGGAAGAAACTTTAGAGACTGTTCGTTATTTTTATATTAATGTGCTCCTCTCATCTTTCTTTCTTCTGCTTCTTTCTCTTCTTTTCTAGAAGAAAGGGAATAAAAATAACCAGAAACTTGTCTTCCCAATCTGCCTATCATTATTTGTATTTATAATCTTTAAAATCCTAAAAATACCTAATAAAAAAAACATCTTGCAGATGTGAATCTTGTATGGTGCAATAGAAAAATATATATCAAAGTACATTTGGGGGATTATTTTTCTTCTTAACTGTATCTACCAACCCTAGAAAAGGAATTTAGGATTTGTAGATAACAAAACAAAGATATAATGACCAGTGTGGTCCAATCATACTATTACACACTGCTCTCATTTGCCACAGTGGTAAAGCAGCAGGGTGTCTGTTTCACTCTAAGTCTATTGGTTTCATTCAAGCCTCCGGTGGGATGCATGGCCCATTATAGCAGGAGGAACATTTACTTCTTTAACTGTGTGAGCTTCAGGGGGAATAATGAGACTCCTGACCAGTGGGAGTTAAAGCGTGTCTGGCTGCTCAAATCTCTGTGCATAAAGCAGAGGTAGTTTTCCTTCTGAATGAAGTTGCCCTACTTTGCTGCACAGCCAGTTGCAAATCATTTAAAACATGTCCTTTATCTTTGCAATGTGCAATTTAATGGTAAAGTTTGTCCCAGTTTAAATTATTTGATTCAATCTGGCAAAGTGGATATTTTGAGCTTATAGAAAATTTAAGCAGGTATTCTTCATCCAATCATCAGTCCATCATATTATTCATCCATTTCTGGTGACAAATGTAAACCAACTCGGATATATTTGGTAGAGGTGAACCTATTACAGGTTTATGGCTGATCACCGATCTTTCGGCCTGAAATGCCGATTCCAATTTTGACCAACACAGATTTGTTTTTATAGCTTACACTGTCAGTTGTTTTAAGATCACCAGATATTGGAATCTTATCTTACTGAAAAACATGAATCATTGCCCGTGAAATAATAAAAAACTTCTGAAATAACTGCTTTAAGGCATTGACAGTGGGTAGTTTTCAGACCTTTACAGAGGTAAATCAGATTGGTGGAATCGATTGGTTTCACATCTAAGTTTCAGCTGATCACTGATCCCCCAAAATTGAGAAAATCGAGGCAGATCGATCGGCAGTCAAATAAACTGGTGCACTCCTAGTATTTGGCCGAAACAATTGGGTAACTTTACCTTACATAATCACGGAATACAGGAGTAATGCAGCTTTGCTTTTTGTAAAATCTAACTGCTTTTAAATCAAAGCTACATTTTGATCATAAGGAGGACGGACGGACAGACGGATGGACGGATGGACGGATGGATGATAACAGCCTAAACTACATTTATGACTATGTTTTCATACACTAAACCTTCATTTTTATACGCACATGTTCTTTCTAATTTTTGAGTGTTTCGAGATCACGCTTGTTCTAAACGAGAGCCACAGAAAAAGGGCAGAATTAAATTTGGTTACACTGATTTTATTGGTTAAATTATACAATGCAGCATTCCGCTTTTTTTACACTCTGCATTTACAAAATCATATATTCTACAATTTCATTAACTTTAAAATTTGTTTGTTTAGGTTCTTACAAACTTTAACTTTGTGAAAATCTAAAATTAAAGCAGGATCTTACCCAGAAGAAAAGGAAAACCTTCCTTTTGTGAGCTTAGGCAGGCGAGCAGTCATCCATTATGGGAACTTATTGGCTTACTTATGAATTCAGTAGAACAGATAAAAAAAACATGGGAAGCTTCTCTCTGCAGAATTGCTCTCTCATTTTAAGGATCACACCTGGAAGTGGTTATTTTCAGATGTCATTGACTAGTCACCTTGTCTTTCAAAAACATTTTTGCTTCAGGCGATGAGTTATGTGTGAGAAGACCCAGATATGTTGGTCTTTGGAGGCAGGGAGAGGAGGTGGGAGTGGAAGCATATTGCATTTTGGTGCTTGGAATTGTAGCTGCTGGAAGTGGAAAAAAAATGAGGACCTGTCACAGCAGAGGTACCAGGAATTGGGCTGCCAGTCTTAATATTCCAAGGAGTTGTGGCTCAACTGCAGCATAATGTCTGAGTTTCGTCCAATACGTCCCTCAGGTGAGCCGTCTACATGCCCATTATGTGCACAGTGTTGAATTTTTAGGCCAATTACAGTGTGCAAGTATTAGAAGACAAAATGCACAAATATTACATTAAAAGACAGAATGATTAATTAAAAGACAAAAGAAAATGTACATTTGAGAAGCAGATAGTTCTTCTATCTGCTTTTTTGTTCTTCTTCCATGTTACCATGATGATAATGTGACTTTGTCTTTGAACTCACTGTACTCATTGGGGAGAGGAGATTTGCGTCTGGGAAACAGAGGACATTGAGAGCCTGAGCAGCACAGGTCTCCTGTGCAGTGTAACATGAAGCACTATTCTTCGATCTGGCCCTATTTTAAGCCCACACATTTAACTGGAGCAAAGCTGATCTCCTCAAAAACACACATCCACACACACACTTGAATTTGGCAGGTTAGCAAACACACACAGAGCAGAAACTTGGCTGGTTTACTCAAATCAAATTGAGGCTAAATTTGACCTCAGATGGTGAACATTTTGACCAGACTATTATTATTTTTTATTATAATATGTAAAATAAATTCTGTAACCAACGTCTCTTTAAACTTCCTACATATTACACAAACAATTTGCATGTCTACAAATCTGTATATTACAACAAAGTTATCAGCAAAAATATATATTTTTTTCTTTTTCTCTTTTAAAGTTTATTCTCGCTAAGAATTTCCACAGCTTTAGAAGCTAAGCTTTCAAAACTAGACGTTTTATTAAAGACTTGTAGTTTATTGTTTTGTGGAATAGTGTGCTTATACCTTATTTTCCATACATTTCTATTGTTATTGAATCCAGAGTCAGATTGTGGCTTAAATTACAACTTCAGCTTGATTGCAAATTTGAAACACCAAAATATTGAAACGTCTTCAAAGTTTAGGTCTGAAATCTTGAATGGAATCATGAGTGTTACTCTGCTGTTTTTAATAGCAAAACTTAAAATGTTTTGAAACGTGGCTGAACGATAATTAACTTTTTAGGTAATATCTTCTTTTTTTTTTGTTCAATGAGGTTACTTGGATTTGTTGCTCTCAGCTAATATGACATAAAACCTTTACCTCAATAATTCACGGTTAATAGATGCAAACAACATCATCTTTAAAAAACATTATCATGATAGTGTGCTCTTTTCGTTGATTGTTGCTAAATAAATGACATGGTTTTAGCTTTGGTCTAATGTTTTGTGTAAAGATAGAGCACTTCACTAAGCATAGAGAGCTTTTTCCTCCAATTCCTTCTTTGCAAGGTACTTTGCATTAAGTAGTGTTTACTTGCTTCTCTGCTGAAAGGACATCTGAAAAACAACTTGATGGACCACACTGGAGAGATTATGTCTGTCAGCTTGTATCTGTCCCCTCAGAAAGTGTGAGGACATCCGTGAGGCTCTGCTTTCAACCGTCGCCCTTGCAAAAATCTAGTGTTAAAGAGCGAGAGCAAACCTACTCGAAGGATTTTGTTGATATTTGATTTTATTTTGTCATCCTGGTCAAACAGTCTCTGCAGTTTTATTTTATTAACTAGCTCCATCATACCACAGGAAGTATACCAACTAGTTTCATGATTTCTTTTTGAGTCATACTGTTCTTTTTTTCCATCAAAATGTTCAAGCAGAGGCATAACATTTAGAGATGCCATCTTAAAAAAATGGTTTACTAGAGTGGGATACCTTTACAATATTATTAAATCGGTGTAAATTGTGATTATTATAGAGTTATGTTTAGAACATGTCATTTTTAATTTAGACAGACAATACATGGCGGACAACATCCTGCAGAGAAAAAAATAACAAATTCCTTCCAATGAGTTGACCCCCCCCCAAGGGAGAGAATCACTGACTAATATTATCACACTTGTAGCATTTTAGACAGCTCCATATTTGGGCCAGAGCTGATTGAGGGCATATGGACTTCAAAGATGTCAGAATTATCACTGTGTGGTACAGAAGCAACACTTCAGGTTTAATTTTAACCTCCTGGATTCAACAGAGCCAAGAAACAAGATATTGCTCATAAACACTTCTGGCTCTTGAGTCGACTCCATTTTCAAAAAGTGGGCTTTATTAATCAATTTTTTAAATTATTTTCCTTTGATTGAAATAATTTGGTTTTATACAAGGATTATTTGGTTTGGAGAAATTTGTTTGAAATTTTCCAAAAGCAGCTCAGCTCTATAACCAGTTTTGCTTAGATTTAGAGGTAATTCTACAACAAGCAGTTTTTTGGTTAATGCCCACTCAGAGTTCATCTATCTACTTTAAGTCGTTTGTCACACACCTGTTAAAAAGACTGATTCTTCCCGATGTATGAACAGAATAATGAAAATTGTATATTCTACTTATTTTTTTCTTCCGATCAGAATTCCTTTTTTTCCGTGTTTTGCATATCTTGCATGATTAAGCTCTCCAAAAATATATTATTTCTTGCTGCAGGCTTTCTTGAGTCATTACTTTCATGTGTGAGGGACACTTATGTTTCCTTTGTAAAAAATAATAATAATCAAAGCCAACAATAATAGCTGCAATCCCCCTTATCCAGCCTCAGCAGAGTGTCACTGATTGGATAGAAAAGGATTAATTTGCCATATTGCAACATAACTAAATGTGTCTATGTCAGTTTTATTTCTCCAGATGGCAGTGCAGACCATATATATGAGATAGGAAACATATTCATTTCAGCACTATTGTTTATGGTAGGACAGTTTCATTATTTAGATTGTAAAAAATATATATTCTCATCTAACTTATGGCTTTACTTTATTTGTAACTGACACACCTTAAAATCTGTGATTAGTCTAAGACTTTTCTATGGAGTTTTGTTTTTTTCAGTTCTTTTCTGTGTATTGCTGCAAGATAATTTAATTGAAGTATAATACAGTTGGCTTGTTGTGTACACTATTACTTATTCTGTGTTTGCGTTAGAACAGCGTTTTTAGACAAGGGTACACAAAAAGCTCTCTATTTTCCTTGTTGTAGTTGGAGTTCATAAAAACATAAAGCATGAGCCTATAGCGCCCTCTTCTGGTTTCTATTGATATTATGTAGAGATCGGGTTTTGTTAATCATAGTATTGGAGATTTGGCAAACTGCATAAAATGCTCACTAAACTCCTAACTAAACCGGGTTAAGTTTAGTTAGGAGTACAACTAAAAGGAAATGGCTTTAGCCCATCAAAATAAAGTGCCTTGGAAAAGTATTCCTTCATTTCTTTTAACTATGAATTTTTCACATGAAAAGTTGTTAATACCAACATTTTTCATATTGGATCTCGTGTGATTGCAAAAGATGTCAAGAAAAATGGAAGAAAAGTATGTGCAATTTATAGATTCCATTCCTAACGAAATGATTCATTTGCTGTGTTGCAAAAAAATAATAATAAAATCTATGGCAGTTTTATTTCTCCAGATGGCAGTGCAGTTCATATATAACAGATCAGAAACATGCACAGTATTTATTTCAGGAGTGATGTTAAGGCAGGACAGTTTAAGTATTTGGATTGTAACAAAAAGACTGTTCTCATGTAACTTATGTAATTTCTTTTTTTGTAATCCATAAACCTTATGGAAGACTCCAAAATAAAATCCAGCCAACTCCCTTCAAAAATCTTTGAATTAGTGAAGTGGAATTGTAGAATACAAAACTATTCATTACAATAAGAAGGAGCTGGTTCTATGATAGCTTCAGAGGAGCTGCAGAGATGTACCGCTCATGTTGTAGAATCTGCAGGCATGGCAACAATAATTATAATTTCAAGACATCTGTTATTTTATGAAAGAGTTGAAAGAAGAAAACTATTGTTGACAGAAAGATAGAAAAAGTCAGATTTGCATTTTGCCACAAGCACCGTAATTCAGATGAAACCAAAAATTGCTGAAGAATCCTGGAAGACTGGGGTAATGGTTCGCTTCAGATCAGAAAAATAACATTAAAAATACAGCCAGAGATACAATAAAATAACAAAGACTATTCAATGACTGTGTCAGACTTAAATCGAACTAAGAATCTGTTACAGAATTTGGAAATTAATTTCCTCAGATGTCTTCAGTCTTTGAGCTATTTAGAAATTAAGCACCAAATAAATATTTCTGTCTTCTGATAAGTCAAGTTGGTAGAAATGTAGTCCTTTACAAAGAGAACAGCAGCTGTTTTTGCACTAATTGATGTTTCTACACAGCATTAATTCAGTGGGCATGAATACAAACTTAATTACTCTTTCTCAGATTTTCACTTGTAAAAAGCAAAATTTTAAACAATGCTTTTTTTCTTTCTCTTATCAATATACACGTGTTTATGTTGGTCTGTCCCAATACATTCAAGTTTATTTTTCTAACATGATCAAACATGGACAGCAGTCAGGAAGGCGAATGTGTATTCTTCAACATTTGATGACTGCATCAAGCAACTCATTTACAGATTAACCAACTTAATCCAGTCCACAGCTGGTTCCAATCAAAACAAAAATCAGTGAAATGCCACCAAACATTCTGGACAGATTGTCTAAACGACATAATGTTTCTTGTGTGGAATAACATTTTTATTTCTGTCTGGATTAAAAAGAACTCTCCCAGGAACCCATGGCCTGTGTGACCTCTGATGCATGCATGTGCCATGTGGGTGTGGGATCTGCTGTTTAGCGCTCCAGGCCTGAGTAAATAGTGCAGTAATTCCAGGCATTGCTCTGAATGGTGGAGGAAGGAAATGTCTGTAATCAGGGTAACCTCGCTGTTTCCCATAACACGTTTAGAGAGTAAATGTTTTACATTGAGATGCTGCTAAAGTAGAAGGAACATGTTGGGCTGACAGAAAACGCTCCCTTTTACTCTTCATCAAAGATTTTGAAAAGTCTTTTTTTGTCTGTATTTGAAGGGAAAAGATTGTTTCGTTTTTACAACTTTCAACATTCATTTTACGTTTAATTGCTTTCTTCATATTGAGTGCAAAAGACATTGCCCGTCTGAAAACTGCAGTCCACACTTAATGATTGTGGCATTTATGGAGGGCCCAATGCCTCCCTGTGGTCTGGACTATGTTCATTCCTGTCTCTCTTGAGGCTGATGCTATGGTTACAGTGTTATTCTTACCTGTTATTCCAATGAACAAATATTGTTTCTGATCTTATTCTGGGGACAAAATCAAGAAGAAAATGTAATGCATACCAGCTAGTTGGGTACATGTTGGCAAGTTTAGGAGGAAAATCTTCATAATTAGACTTTACAAAACATAGCCTGTGCGGCTCAGTAGGAACACTTAAAGTTTTTTGTTCACCACATGCATGTTTTAATTTAACTGCATACATGGAGGCTGTAATGTACATTATTTAGTGATATGGAATCAAATAGACTGTCTCACAAACCTGTGTGACTTAATTACCAGTCATTAAGATACTTTTAAATATAGTTTATTTTGTATAATCTCTGTACGGGAATCTTGATCCATGAGAGTGGTGAGTTATATTTTCTTACTTTTAAAAGAGCACCCATTCCTCAGGCCCTCCAGAAGATCTTAGCCATATTTTTGCTTAAACATATCCTTCATTTGTGATTAATCTGCCAGAATTAGCTTACTTTATTATTACTCTTTTCTATACTACTCGATCTTGTTTTTGTAATTAAACATTGTTCTGTACTTTGGCAGGTAAAAGGAGTGTAAGTAAAATGAGAACAATGGTTAAAGTCCAAAGATCAAAGTTTATATCTTTTGGGTCAATTTCAAAAAGTCTACAAGCACATTTTGCTTCCTTAATAAAAATACATATTTAAATCAACTAATCGTATTCTATTATTCAGTCATGATTGTTGTTGTTGTTTTTGTTTCTCCTTAGCATGTAGTTTAAATGATGCTCTCATACTTTGAACAATCACAAAGACCCTGTCTGGCTCTCAAAACAACACCAGCAGTTACAGCATAGCAGTGAGGAAACAACAGGTTATTTTTGTCTTTGTTTCACCCCCAGCCTACTCCCTGCAAAGCACACTTCTGGTCAGGTTGAATGAAAGGAGAGATAGAGAGAGAGAGAGAGAGAGAGAGTTTAAGTCATTTAAAGCAACTCTGTATAACAGCGACTCAAGGGTTAATTGCACTAATGGGAAAGTCACGGTTGTTGAAATCAGGGAATGTTGGAGAGGAAGTGTGACGGAGCAGCACACCCTTCTGTGCTGTTCTAACTTTTTTCATGATGTTAAGATTATGGGGATACTGTTTAACCTCCAGACCTAGACATGTTTTGTCCCCTCATTCAGCAGCTCACTTTGGCTAATAGCTATACATTGAGTTATTTTTAGCAGATGAATAAACTCCAGAGTTAATGTGTTGTGCTTTTTCCTTTTATTAGAAGAGCTATTTAAATTTGTGATCTTTAAAGTATTTAGTTTGATTATTTATAGCTTTCCACATAATTCTTTGAGCACATTTAGATTGTTATGTTGTCTTCCAGTTTGGACCCCTAACCTATTGTACATTACAGTACAGAGTATTCAGACCACTTGAAATATATTACTTTTGTCTTTGTTTTTTCCATCAAAAACTTAAAGCACTTCTACCCACTATGTCACCGCGCAGCCTGGGAACACAATTATATCATATTTTTACTCAAATAGAAGTAAAATATAACTATCCCATAAATCACTCAAGTAAGAGTCAAAAGGTATTTGGTAAAACTGATACCCAAGTACTGTATAACTCATCATAACATTTGATATTTAAGATTTTGTAATAAAGGCAAACCAAAATGTAATGTTATGTGCAAAGTTCGGTATTTTAACGTTTATAAAAAAATATACAAAATGTAATTGAAAAAAAAGCTACCTTAGACAGAAGAAATACTTTTCCAAACCACTTTACTTTTAAAAATGCAACGTTTGACATAAGTATATTCAATAACAATATTTACTCATTACTGAATATTAGCTTGACCTCAAACATGACCAGAAATCGAGAGTAAGGATGCAAAACAAGGTGAAAGTCCCAGCACATATTCTTGTTCAATATTTCCCTCCGCTAAAACTTTGGATTGAATCGAAGTGATAATCCTATAATTGCTATCCTCTTTGAGAGGAAAGTGCAAAGTTTAATCAAAGACAGTGTCTCTGCAGCAGCTGTATGTACTTATTGGGAATATTGCACAGCTGTTCCTTTTTCCGTTTTGATCTGATGTGGCTAAAGCTCAGCCGTTTTTAGCCCCCTGTGGCTGCTGCTCGTAGCACAGCTTCAAAGGAGACAGAGCCTGCAGGGATTTCCTTCTGGCTTTCCCACCATCCTGCATGGAGTTTAAGGCAAGCTGGTGATTTCAGGCCTCAAACAATATTCATTATGTGTGTGAATATATGACGATAAAGTTGCATCCAGTTAAGGTCATCTAGATAACTGTGTTTATTTTTGTTTGTAATGGAAGAAGCTATGCATACTTGGATCTTGGTTGTTTATAACGTGTCTACAGGCTATTTGTGAGGCAAACAGCAGAAATCAGGAAAAATTGACAATCTTACTCTTTCTACTTTATCTTTTTAATTAAGAGTCATTTTACTGTTGACTCTAAGCCTGTACCCAAAACAGAAAATAATTTTTAAGAAGTTGAGCATTTTCATGCAACAAAGGGTTGATGGTTTACAGTAAATCATGCTGCTGAGATCCCATCCACTGACTGTGTTGCTGTGTTTTTTTCTACTACGACACGATTATAGCAACACAGTTACATGACTGTCTTCTGACATCAGTGCTAAAAATAACTACATGAAACACTGTAGAAAGAAAAAAAATATTGTATGTTTTCTTATACATATTTTTGATCGTTTATTGTGGTGAGAGAATCTGCATAAACATGTGGTTTGTGATATTCAGATTTACTGTAATAGTGTGTTAAAACAGCAAAAGATAACACTCCTTAGAGGTATCATTGTGGACTAGCTTAATGAATAAACAATATGTCTAGCACCTTGATTTAAAATAAAAAGAAGACTAATAGAGATGCACATTTGGTCATGAAACAGAAGTCAGTGTTTGCTTCTATAAATAGGGATATTTCTTTTCTCCCTATTTGGTTAATGTCCTGCTGCTAAAAGGAGGATTTTCACATCTTAAAGGATTTTCCCCAAAAGAAAAAAAACTTTCCTATGCTCGAAATGTTAAAAGCTTTTAAATCACAGAGCTGAATCATCATTTTAAATGCTAAAAAAATAGCAGAAACTAAAGACAGAGAGGCTTGTCAAGCTACTGCAAGATAAACAAAACAAAATTCTACTGCATGCTCAGAAACATCGGTAAATACAATGTTCATTCAAATTGTAGTTTTTGTATGGGAAATATTATACTTTTCAGTGTCTAATTCTTTTTTAACTGGAATTTTTGTGAAAATAAACGACAGAAAGAGGATATGGGGTTAATAGCAGGAGTAAATCAATGAATATAGCATATGAAACAGTAAAAACCTCAGTCACTCTAACTGCAAGCCTCATCAAAAAGGAAAGTTCTAATATTAAAGGTAGAATGAGTGCCTGCCTCATCTCCCTGCCACAAACAGTTGGCTTTACTTCACTGGAACCAGATAACTGACAGGTCTGTCTCCAATGCTACTTTTAGACACTCAATAAACCACCAGGAACCCCACACTGTAAGAACACAGTGCTCTGTTAGAAACTCAAAGATCAATCACAGCTCTTACATATGATGGATGGCTTCCTGGGTAATAAGGAGAATTGTTGATTCTAACCTGGACATATGATTAAGACACAATTTGCATTTTTTAATGGCTACAATTTGTCATGTCTACAATGCAAAAGTAGTTTGTTTGAATTCTTCATTTGTTTTCACTAACTGTTGCATGTATTCAAGGAACATCGATGTACGGAAAACGATCAGCGTCATGATTCGAGCCTGAAAGTGACCAAACATTCTGGTTTAGTTCAAGGCTTGTTAACTTAGGAATGTTTTCAGAAATGAAGCTGTTGTATAAATAAGCCCCAAAAAGATATGGTGGCGAACTCGGAACTCATTAAATCCAAACAGGTTGTTGCAGTGTTCCTCAGCACAGGTCTGCATCATAAATCAAAGTCAAAAAGGTATCCAGAAACCTCCACCCTCAATCTTATTTAAATGAGTATTTATGAAACCATATGTCAGTGAAAATATGTGGCTGATAGGAAACACATAATATAAGTATCATAGTAATTATGTTAAGATTAAAGTCATGTCAGACAGTCATGAAATGTTGAATGTTTAAAAGGTTTTTTTTAGCTCTAGATAATTAATCAAAAATATAAATTTGACAAACGTACAGCATCATAGAATCGAGTTCATTGATTAAAAAACGACTCAGTCACATATCGAGTCAAAGTTATATTCTAAGTGAGATTTTATTTCTCCAGACAACGGAGCAACTATTTTCAGCTGTCCCAGACTAGGTTAAACGCTTTTAGATCTCATCAGCCCCTAAAAGTATAAAAGAACTGAAACTAAATGGGCAAGTCGTCATATCTCATTTTGTGTCTCTGACCTGTTCACTGGACCTGTAATAAGTGAAATGCTAGAGATGTTTTTCCATAGTCCAGCTCCAATCCTCCTCCTCCTGCTGGTCTCCCATATTCTTCAGTCTCTTCGCTCACCATTATTAAGTCCCAGTGGTGGGCTGTAACAACAAGCTGCCTGCCTCGATCCACTTTTCCTCCACCAACTCCAATATTCCCCCACTTCCCACACAGGGACACTCTAACATGCATAGTTCTCAATTTACAACTGAACAGTGTTAATGCCAAACACAGCAGCTCAGTCTTTCCGGCAGCCACTTTTTCAGGCACTGCACAGAAAAAGCAGCAGGACTAAGAATATCCTGCATGTCTGATGGTTCATTCTTTACTTCTTGAAAAAATAAAGGGGACACATAAACACAATATGACTTCAGTTAAATCAAACTTGTGTGAAATTAAACTGTCCACTTTGAAAGAAACAATGATTGACAATCAATTTCACATGATGTTGTGCAAATGGAATACACAACAGACGGAAAACTATCGACAATTAGCAAAAATCACTCAATAAAGGAGTGCAGGTGGAGACTGCAGTCCACTTTTCAGTACCTATGCTTTCTGGCTGATGTTTTGGTCACTTTTGAATGTTGGTGTCGCTTTTCACACTTGTGATAGCATGAGAGAGACTCTACAACCCACATAAGTTGCTCAGGTAGTGCAGTTCATCCGGGATGGCACATCAATGCAAGATGTGGTAAGAATCTTCTATTAGCATTGTGTCCACAGGCTGGAGGCGCTACCAGGAGACATGCCAGTACATTAGAAGACATAAAGAAGGCCAGAAGGTAGGAGGGCAACAACCAAGCAGCAGAACCACTACCTCTGCCTTTTTGCAAGGAGGAACATGATGAGCACTACCAGAGTCCTGCAAAATGAACTCCAGCAGGCCAAAATGTTCATATGTCTGCACAAAATGTTAGAAACTGACTCCACGAGGATGGTATGAGGGCCTGAGATGGTCCACAGATGGACGTTATGCTCACAGCCCATGCATTTGCCAGAGAACACCCGGATTGGCAATTCCTTACTGGGGCCCTGTGCTCGTCACAGATTAAAGCAGGTTCACACTAAGCACCTGTGACAGACGTGAGAGAGTCTGCAAACATCCTTCAGCATCACCAGTTTGGCAGTGGGTTAGTAATGGTGTGGGGTGGCAGTTCCTTGGAGGGCTAAACTACCCTCTATGTGCTCACCAGAGGTAGCATGACTGCCATTAGATACCCAGATGAGATCCTCAGACTCCTTGTAAAACCATATAGTGGTGCAGTTGGACTTCGGTTCCTCCTGATCCAGGACAATGCTAGACCTAAAGTGGCTGGAGTGTGTCAGCAGCTCCTGCAAGATGAAGGCACTTAAGGTATGGGCTGGTGCATCTGTTCCCCAGACATGAAACCGATCAAGCACATCTGGGAGATAATGTCTCAATCAATCCCTCTTCTGCTATCAATCCACACAAAAGTAGTTAATGTAAATGTTTTGGGGTTTTTATAAAATACATTAATTCTGAAATTGTAAATTAATGGATTGAAATAATGCTATGGCTGAAAATTGATTTTGAAAAACCAAACTATATTGCTCACCACCTGAACACAAAATATAAATAGATGAGAAAAGACTTGAAATTTCTGCTGTCAGTAAGGGTAAAAGGTGGGTTCTTCTTTTCCACAAAAAGTTTCACAATGTTTATAATAATTTTCAATTTTTTTACAAGTTATCTATAAACAGTTTTTATCCACTGCTAAAGGATTATGCCGATTAATAATCACTACAATATTTCACAGACGATTAAAAGATGCCTACCTCTTCCTACAAAAGCTCACTGAATACAGTTATCTGACCTAGCAAGGGTTAATTTGAGCTGCGCTGTGTTCCCTCCTCCTCAGTTGACTCTTTGCTCACACACTCTGACACACAGATACAAACTTTCCCCAGTGAAGCCAACAGAGAGACAGAGGAGGCAACGAAACCCATGCGGTTCAGTCAGAGCAGGGTCTTCTCTCCTTGTTTTTAACTCTTGTTGGATCTGCTCTGGCCTCATCACTCCATGGGACTTCAGATCTGGCCAAGAAGAACACAAGAACTGTCCTCCATGGCTTGCCTGGATGTGGAGAGCCCCTCCATTTGCAGGGGTAAATTCAAATCAGGTGATTTTTCTTTCTTATCAATCCTATTTTATTGTTGAAATAATGTATACATTTATAACTTATTGAAGTTATTGCTTGAAACGACTGATCTAGCACCAACATAAAGACAAAACATTAACTTGTATGCACAATTAGCTGCTTGCAAATGAGGTGCAACTGCCAGAAATACAGCAGCTCAATGTCCTGCTCATTATTTGCATAATTTTGATCTTTCTTCTCTGCATCCATGAGCTGCTGATGACTTTGCTAAAAAAATTTAGCCTGGAGCAATAAAACAAAGCATAGTAGACTCATTACCAATCTATATTTATCTATATATATATATATATTTATCTATATATTTTCTACGCCACATCTTTGTGTCATTCAGACACCTGGGAGGTAAACATTCATTTATTGATTGTTTTTTTAAGCTAACTTTTGATGAAAAAAACATATTGCAGTTATAAGTTGAACAAAACTATTTTTCACTGTACTACTGCTCTAAGACATGAGGAAGTGTGTGTCCAGGTGCACTTATAGACGTTATCTGTCATCTCAATAACATGACCTTTTATTTTTTGTAACATATTGATTTTAGTATTACAGTCAACAGCAAATTGATAAAGTAATGGTATAAATGGTGGCTTTAGGGACACTTAAACGAA
>JAUZNJ010101746.1:0-21117 GCA_034780135.1 Jordanella pulchra | reverse complement strand
GATCGAGGATATATGAGCCAGGAACCCAGGTGCGATCCTCCGGACCGTAGCCCTCCCAGTAGACGAGGTACTGCCAAATTTCCCACCATCATTTAAAGCAATTTGTTTCAGTTCAACATAGGAATGAAATTAATGAACAGAAGAGGCAAATAAAAAGAGAGGAAATGCAGATGAATTGGCAAGAAGTACTTCGAAAACACACACACACGTTTTTAAATCATGTGGAGATGTTATCAACATAAAAACAAAAACATTGTGATCTACGAGATGAAAAATATAGCAAACATAGACATTATGGTAAGCAGTAATAAGAAATCCAAACTTACTCCAGGTAAAAAAAAAAAAAAAAAAAATACTTAACAATTATTGAGGGTATTTTTCTGTAGGAAACACTATCATGTCTGCAGGCAAAAAGAGCTAGGAGGACCCTGCCAATACAAACCAACACTGCAGTTCACTGCAGCAGCTCTAAGGCTAATCACAGTCACAGCTCTATTGGCTATTTTCAATCCAATTCCATTTTATATTGGGGGCATTTAGTTGACACACGTTCACAGCAATTTACATAGAGTGTAGCAAGGCATTAGGCTTTAAAAGATCCCTTTATCAATTTCACAAGTGAACATGCTGTGGATCACAAGAGCTGCACAAAATCTACTGTCTATTCTCAAAGACATAAGTGTAAATATTGTGAAAGAAAAAGTTAATGAACAAAGAAAGTTATTAATGTTCAAAATATGCAATAACGCAATGAGGAAACACTTCACTTCATTCCTGGTTTTATGGTAAATATAGTTCATAAAATCTTTTAGCAGAGATAATTTCAGGGATCCAATAGGACCAGTGTTTACAAACACAGTTTTAGCGTCATGCAAAAGCCAAGAAAGACATAGTTTTTTGTGATGAAATAAAAGGCCTTTTGCAAAACATTGTGAAATATATGTTAATATGTTGATACTATAGACAACCCATAATGCTCCTAAGTGGTTAAATGATAAATGGTTAAATCACAGTTTAAAGAACCAAGTCTCCTGACAAAATAGTCATTTGAAGCATTCAGCTCAGTGAGGTGCATACATTTCTTTTTTTTGTGGACTGATTTGATGCAGTGTGTGGCATTAGACACAGTAAACTTCTTTCACAGTAACACGATGTATGTGTAAAGCACACAGATAACGCTCAAAGTTTTAATTCTCTTGCCACTAATTATTTTAAATACATTCTAAACAACCAGTTAGTACCCCCAAAGCTTTCTCTAAACAGAAGGGTGCTCATAGTCATGTTGTTATAATCCAGACACAGAGCAATTCATCTGGCCTTTCATACAAGAAAAAAAAACTATTGAAGGCTGTAATTAGTCATGACAAATAACATTTAAAATACTTATAAAAAGTACTAGGCTGCATGTTTAAAGAAGTAAAAATATCTATTGAAAAATAAACAAACAAAAAAGTGTTTAAATAAAGAAGACCGGTCACAGCAATAAATATTATTCATGAGACATGAACCTCTCTATCACAGAGAGACACAACCATGCAAACACACTTTGGAGAAAACAGTTAACTTATCAGTAATATTTTTGGACTGTTGGGGGTAACCAGAGTACCCAGAGAAAGAACCCATGCATGCACAGGGAAAAACATGCAAACTTCATGAAGAAAGACCAGAGGCCAGGAAATCAAACTTAGGATCTTCTTGGTGTCAGGGAACAGTGCTACAAACTGTGCCAATTGTCCTGAAAAAATCTATAAGCCTTATTGTAGGCTGATTTTTCTTAGGTTTTCATTGTTTTGGTTTTTTTTTGTCAGTTAATTATATGTAGA
The DNA here is from genome assembly GCA_034780135.1 of Jordanella pulchra. Lineage (NCBI taxonomy): Eukaryota > Metazoa > Chordata > Actinopteri > Cyprinodontiformes > Cyprinodontidae > Jordanella > Jordanella pulchra. The sequence goes on along the minus strand of JAUZNJ010101746.1, from coordinate 19,294 downwards.
CTTCTGTGAGCTGAAGGCATGCCTCAAAGAACAGAATGAAAATAAATGTTTAAGTACATTCTATTAAAGGAATGAAACACTTATTTGTTATCAAAGCTTTGGTGAAGATAATCAAAAAAAAAACATAAGTTCAAACATGTGTTCTCTGTACATACCTAAGAACTAAGAAAAAAAAACAAAACGCAGTCTGTAGATACATCTCTGTCATCACACACATCTGTCATGCAAAAGAAAAAGTCTTGCCAATCAGATTTTCCTTTTTCTCTCATGCAAAAGGTACTGTAGTCCAAACTAAATATAATACCAACCACAAAATACAGTGATTATCAGAGACTAAAACCACATTAAAGTGTTGACAAGTAAGTTTTTGGAAAAAAAGAATACTATAATTTTATATATAATATTATATGTATAATATAAGAAATACTTTGTTAAAAAAAACAAAAAACAACAAAAAAAACTTTAATTCTCATTATTCATTCTTGAAACAATTTTTGGATAATACCATATGGAAAAAAAACACTTAAAAGATAGGAGTTTAATGAATATAAAAACACCCTAATCGCTCTTACATAATAAGATGTTAATAACTATAATGTGCAAATATAACTCATGCAGAGACTCCTGCTGTCTTAGATTTGCAATTTTAAAATGCCACTTATTAGCTTTCAGCTTAAAAGTTAAAATAACAAAGAGAGTTTTGATCAAACAACACTACTCCTTTCCGTAGTAGTCTTCTAAGGGAAAATAAATGGTTGATGAAAGACAGAATTATAATCTCAGAGTAGTAATGGTAAATCAGTCACTGTAGCTAAACTTCAATTACCAACAATTTACCATGTGTTTCCTTGGCTCCCACAGCTCAAAGAATGAAATGCTTAAAACAATCATATTTACCAGAAGAAATTATTCATGTGTATGTTAAACTAAACCTATAGTTCATGCATCCATAAAAGCAAAGCCAAAAACTTTTAAAAACAAGCTTTGGAATATCCTAGAAGTCTTAATTATTCATTTTCTCTCACTGTTATTTTGTTATCACAGCAACCCTAAAGGTTAAATCTTAAATTCAAATTTCCTGCTACAGGAATGACTCATTCTCACCTCACTGTTCAATTAAAAAACAGTTGACTTTGCAGCTCTTTTATAGAAATCAAACGCGTCTCCTTTTTTCTAAAAACAATACCAAAAAGAATGTTACACTGTGTATAGCCTGTGTAAACAACTAGTTATTTCTAAATATGGAAAAAAATAATCTCATTAACGCAAGGGCTTTATATAAAAAATGGCAGATTTTTTTCCAATTCTAATTTGTTGTTGATCATTTGTAATAGTTACAGCAAAATCTAGCAGTAAGGCCATATAGCTTCCTTGATCTCATCACAAGCTAATCTTCTCTCAGATGTAGTTAACATAAAAGAAAAATGAAAATAGGGGCTTTCATCCAACAAAAGAGGAGTGATTCGAATTAAGCACCCCATCTCCTGGGTAATGGTCCTTAATGCTCACCTAAATATAGGATTTTATCTTTCTTTTCCTTCAGGGGATAAGGAGATTTTGTTTTGCAGCAATAGCATCATGAAGTGCAGTGTTGCTGACTCAAGTCATAATAATGACATGGTAATCCTCCCATTTAGTCGAGAGGGAAGAGATGGATTTATAAATATATCTATTACTCAATCCATAGATAATAAGGAGAGCTCATAAGAAAGGAAGGTAAAGTGATCACAGAGAAACAAACATAAAGGATATGTGTGATATGTGTGATGTAGTGTTTGTTGGTATAAATATGTTTGCACATTTCTGATAATTTTTATTCAGCATGATTTTCAATATTTTTCTGGATAGATGGAAGGATGTTTCAGAAGAACAAAAATAAATACAACTTATAAAAAACACAAGAAGACACAATATGCAGTTTTTAAATGAACATGGCCCTACTTTAAATAAATAAAATGTTTGCCTCCTAATCCTAATAATGGTAACAGTGGCAGTTAAACATGGGTAGTAACTTGCAGTGAATAGAGCTCTGTGGATGAATTTTGACTCACAGTTATTATTATAGTTATAATATAACACATTGGAGGGTTTTTGTTACCTTGCGTGCACGATGAATTGTTTAGATCATTCTGAATTCACAAGCTTCCAAAAACACATCTTGCCAGAATCCAACAGATGCATTAACCTTGATACAGAAATGTTTTAGACCATGGAAATGGATATGCTCACAATCACCTCACCAGAGGATGGATGGATGGATGGATGGATGGATGGATGTCATGCAGTCGTTGTAACTCGCGCTCTTTACTATAGTGGAGGGATAAACACTGACCTTAACAGAGGGAAACAAGTCCTGCAGTTCTTTTGAAGTAGTGGGGATTTTTGTGACGTCTTAGGTGAGTTGATCTTGAGATATTTTTTTTCAGCTGGCCACTCTCTTCACCACCATTCAATGTTTTCTCTATTTCTGGATAAGGGACCTCACTTGGGTTTAGAGTCTGAAACATCATATGAAACACCCAGTTATAAGTAAATCCCATGCTATGCTTTGCAGAAGCTTTGCTGCACTGATCAAGATAACTCATAGTTTGCCAAATGCTGTAAGAGTGTTCACCTTAAAAAGTTTGACTCACTTTCTAAAGATTGAGTTTAATATTATTAAAAGTTGATGCTCTATTAACAATTTTCTAATGTTAATAGAGCATCAACCTTTTATAGGCAGATAGTCTGGATATCATAAGGGTAGAAATAAAATAAAGGGAATACAGAAGTAACATATCCTTTCCAAATGTGGAAAACTGAATTTTAAACCCTTCATCCCTGAATAAAATTATTATACAGAACCAGAATACACACTGAACCCCTATGTTTGAACTGGATAATTCCAACAATTTGAAGAAAAAGACAGCTCTTGGATCTATATCCTACATTATGGATTGTGCTTTAATTAAAAGACCCTAAAAGCTTCTACTGAATAATAAATAAAACATCTTGTCCTACCTGAGCCCTTTCATGGAGGAAGATTCTGCTTGAGGGATTTTTTTTTTACTCCAGTAAACACGATGAAACTGGGTAAGGTTAAATTGAACAAAAGCCAAGAAGGAAATATACTCTGGTTTCTGCTAAAAGTTTCTGCTGTCTAAACATGCCCTGTAAAACACTAACCATGGCATCAACATGCTAACATTTTATCCAGCAATGACAAGAATAAGTCTGAACTTTTTTCCATTGATAAAATGAGGATCTGAATCATAACTGATTAAGTTGCAGACAGCACATTGTGACTGTGAATTAGATGAAGATGGGGAAATGATGGCTTTGAAATAAAATACAGGCTAAGAGAAAAGGGGGCATTTAAAGTCTACAATTTGCCATTCAGCTGTCTAGAAAATCAAAGATCCTGTAAACCCTGTCATTCAGTGAGAAGGGTTCTACGTAGAAAGAAAAATAAATCTGTCTAGGTGGGAAATTTCAAAAAGACAAAATCCTGTGACACCTTACTTTACAGATAATTTTAAATTATTGCAGGAAGAATTGTCAAGACGTGAACAAGAAAAACAATCAAAGACCAAATGTTTAGGACTAATCTTGAAGTTTCATTAGGCTTCTATTTTATCCTTAATCTTAGTGGGATACTTGAACCTTTTTACAAATGCTGACTATGATATTTGCTTCAGTTACTGCCAAACGGAGCTGCTTGAATAAAGCCTTATTCAGGCCTATCTTAAGTTTTCTATTGTTTACACGAATGCATATGTGTGCTCTCAGTAGCTAGCACACAAGATTACCTAGGTCAACCTATTTTCTATAAACTCCTACCCAAAGTGCTGCCATATTAATCAAACCTGAATTTATCTGGAGCTGAAAACCAGCAATAAATAAATAACAAATTAAAGTACACCGTTTTCAAGATATTAATCAGACCAAAATGTTGAGAACCAACCCCCAAAGTCAAGAACGGCAACAAAAATAATGGTAATCAAAAAATACAACATTTTATGAATTATTTAGTTGACTAAATATGACTGTTGGTTTTCTTTACCTTGGTAACCCTGTATTCACTATTCCAAGCATTCTGTAAAAAAAAAGTAAACAATCACAGTAGAAATAGATGATAGGGTGAATACTGTACTCTCAACGTCATGTTTAAATTAAATGGTACTCAGTCTAAATATTACTGTTTAATTGCACGTCAAAGCTGCAGAGTTTGAATCTATAAACGCAGATTTTTTTTTCCCCTGAGGCTCGAGCTACAAATCCTGAGTGGTGAAAGTCCTCTCTACCTTCTGAGATCCAGGTGCCTTAATAGATTCTGTTTCTGAGCAGCTGGTTTTGATTAAACTGCAGTATTTGACACCCATGGATAAGAATTAGTTTCAGCATCAGATACACACCAGTTAATCAGATTAAGTCACTTCTTTGAATTAAACAAAAAGGTCAGTAACTCAAAATTAAATTACATTTGTGCAAGTGGGTAACTGATTATTGGCTCAGGTGCAATTTGTGTTGACATTAAGTTCTTTCATCCAAGAGATTATCAGGTTGTTTGTGTGGATAAAAAAGCAATCCAGTGCCATTTCCAAAGAACGTGGTGCATGCAGTGAAGAGGCCACCTGATACTGCATTGATTAAGCATCCTAATCTTTCTGAGATTTATGGAATCCACTTTTGGGCAGATTTTTTTTTTATTTTCAAATCCCCAACCGTTTTGTTAATTTTTAGCCTTATAGTTCCTAATAAATTAATATTAATTAGGATTTGGTTTGTTTAAAAATGCATGCCTTTTGAATTAAGGAAAGGAAACTTCTCAGTAATTTCAAGTCAATGAAAAAATAGAGAAAATAATAACAATTTTAAAAAAGCTAGTGCTACAAGATGAAATTAACAATGTCATCCATTCTGAATTGGTCAATGAGTTAGTGCAACTTATATTTTTTTCATTGTCAAAGTTAGATGCTATAATAAGTTCAACCTGCATTTACCATAAACTTCAGATTAACATGAGCGAGACCTTATATTAACATATTGTGATGATCAAACTGCTGGAATAAAAAGAGAAAATGGCACAATAGTGTATAACTTTATTTTTTACTGCTTTCTTCATCACATTACCCAACTTATCCTACCGGCAGCACATATGGAGAAACAAATCTTTAAGATTTGTTTTCTGTATGCATATTCTATTTAATGTGTGTTTTATCAAAATTGAATTGCATGCATTTACTAGAGTCTTTATTGTGGTATAAAAATTACCCGCATCATGAAATCCGTCTGAAATCCAAGAGTAATTCTACACAGAATACAATGTTAATTCGTCATCTGTACTATAGTATAGTACTGTAAAACAATACAAATTTTAATTAAAAATACTAACCAATATACTAACCAAAAATTTGATTAAGAAAATACTAACCAATACATATGTCAGAAATATATAAATAAAAATGACCCAGATTCAACAAATATACAATCACCAAAAATATAGTGGTAGTAAACAACTGTAATTTTTTATAAGATGAACAAAATAGATAGCAATGAGTCAGTGGGAAGATTTTTCTTTTCTGAATTTAGCAGGTTATGAGTTAGATTTCAACTTCCCCTACCAGCTGTTGATTTTTTCTTTAGGCCAGGAACATAACCCTAATATTTTAAAAATTCAAAATTCGGTCTGTGAAGTTGTAAATCGGATAGAGTAAATGAACCTTAAACCGCTTTTATTCCAATATGACATTACTTACATTGATTCAGCTGAGTATTTACTCTTGTTAAACTGAGCTGAAATCTTTTCTCTACTGTGAAGATCTAAAAAAGATTTAACAACTTTAATTGTCTATCAGAAAACAAAAGCCTGTTTTTATATATATCCTTTCATAAACAGATATTTAGGTTCATGTATCTTGAACCTAAATGTGGCTTTCTAGATTCTCAACTGGAGAAGGGGCATAATACACACAAATTAGTTTCATTCATTTTATTTTTTGTAGTAAGAGTAAGTTGAATGTAAGAGTTCTAACAATTTAGCTATGAGAGCAAATTCTGTAAATGTCTAAAAGTATATATTTGCAACTCAACTGAGTCAAACTACCTCTTTACAAAGACAAATAAAATAAATATGAATACAATGAAGAAACAATGACACAAGAAAAAAAATAGTACCAAAAACAAGGGCCTGTCCAGCAGTGTGAAGGTGACAGATTGACCCCTGGATCTCCTCTGCCCCAGGGACTTGAATCAACTGGGTGAAAGCTCCGGAGGCAAGCCAGCAGGGAAAACAACCAAACTCCACTGTCAGCAAATATAGAGGAGTTAGAAAATGGAATGATGGATGTGGAAAGAAAAAAAGAGGGGATATTTAGGGTCAATAAGAATGAAAGACACAAGGCTTCTACAGGAGAAGCAGGCGGAGGTGAGGACAAAATTGGAGGAAGGTGAGGGGATGGAGTAGAAAATGGAAAGTTGAAAATTATAATTTGGATAGAGGACAAAAACGTTAATGTAAAAAGACAAACATTTTAAAAAGAAAAATGATTTGAAAGTTGGAGAAAAGGAATCCATAGAAAATGTACTAATGATCTAAACTGCATATGCTGTAGCTGATAAAAGTTCTTCAACACTGCCCATTGGTTATTGATGCTGAAGCAAACATTTGATCAACTCCAAAGCTCTTGTGATGCAGATATCCATCTCTCCTAGCAGTGATCAGTATTGATGGGAATACTAGACATAGAGGAGATTTAAATTTTCTCTGAGGGTGCACCAAATGTTTTACATAGAAACTCTGAAACTGACAGCCACAAATCACAGACAAAAAGAAACAACATTAATCACTTTCACCTGTGTGGAAGACAGCTGGCAGCTCGTCTCTTACTCATGATGTGTGACGTTAACATCTGGAGCCCAGTCAAAAATAATGAATTAGCCTATTCATCTTGAAAGTCATACTTATCAGAAACTTTTATTTCCCTGCAAGATAAAGAGATTTGCAATTTCTTTGTGTTGTTCTGCCTTTAAACTTTTAATAAGAAAGTGATATAAAATATATTTCTTATTCAATGAATTTGCCAGAGGTCGAAAATACTACCTTTAAAATTGGGCTCAAACTAAACTACAATATAGAAAAGTAGCCAGTCAAGGATAGCCTAAGGAGGTTTCTCAACTGCTGCTTTTGCATGATGAGGAGTGGACTGATCTCCTAGTGACATGTCACATGGTAAGAGTAATGCAGCTGTTGAGATTACATAATAAAGAGATGGTGAAAGTAGACATGTTTCCATCTTTGTCTTTTGATGTACATTTAAAGTATCACATCTAAGAGAGTTTCACAGAAACGGCAAAATCAAATCCTTAAGTTTCGCAAAATATTTTTTTATGCTTCTTAAGGTGGTTTTTGACTTTTTCAATAAAAAAGTAAATACTCATAAGAGAAGGTGGAATGACATTTGCGGAATATGTTCTGACATAGCAAATATTTTCCCTTCATCACCAATCGGCTGTTTCTACTGCCAGGGTCCCATAGTATCACATTCCTCTCGAGACATCTTCAGGTGGCATGTACCATGACTAATACTAGCTGACATGATGAAGTAAGTACAACTTGCCAGATTGCAACACATTCATTAAAACCTTCGTCAACAACTCCTCTGTGCTTTTGGGTAGTTTCTTAATTATGTTACCTGGGTATTAAATCCAAGCACAGCATAGACGTATGTTGGCATTACGCTATGCATCACCTGGTTAACCTGCTTCAATGGATAGAAACATGTCTGACTTGCCTTTAATTTTTCAACATTATACATGTTGGCTAAAAATTTGCTTCAGATTTGGATGGAAAGTCTACTCTGCTAGTTGCAAACACTGCAGAAGCTCAGAATTCCAGGAAGCACACCAATTCACAAACGATTCAGAGACATAGAAGACAAAATTCAATAACGTATTCTGATGTGCAAACAAATATTTCTTAATTTACAAACTGCATGTGGAGCTCCCCTGACTTGGCTTAGAATACAACTGCCTTTTTTAAAAGAAAGCTACCTGCACCAAATTAGATATCTTGTTTTTTTTCAGCCAATAATAAAAATGCACCCCTGCATAGATGACTATGTACTTATAAGGTATTTACATTAAGCTGCACACAGTTGGATGTATTATACTTTCTGTGAAACAAAATTAACTTTTACACTCTTTATTAGGAAGAATATATCAGATTAAATTAAAATATATTCTTAAGTCATAAGGATGTGCTTGATGGCAAGTGTTTTGATGTGGCCAGACATGTCCACTCCCATTGCACTGTACAAAGCAGCTGGCTTGCCTTGCCAACTGTCAGCAGACCAGTCCATCAAGGCTCATTATGTCTAGAGAGGACCGGCTAACTCTCCTGGTGGGTTTTTTTTTTATTAAAAACAAATATAATTCAGTCAGAAGATATTCAATGTTAATGAAATGATGTGTTGTAAATTGGCATTACATAAAGAAACTGAGTTGTATTGACTTAAAATGAAATGAACAGAGGTATGCTCCTCATGCAAACCAATACTATTTCTTAGGTCAGTGTAGATATACTTTCAAACAGCATTTAATCTTCCTACTAAAGAGAAGTGTCTCATCTGAAGAACTCACCAAATCTAATAATGCATTCAAATTGAGTCAATTTTGAGCATCAAGGGTATCTGGTTTATGAACAGACTATGGTAGATGCTCCCCAAGGGGCTTTAAGATGTCTCACAAAAGATGCATGTTTTCATGTTTAGAGGCTCTGCAAGAGTTTCGTGCTGCACATTTTGTTTGATTGGAATTAGGCTCCTCTATAGAGACCGAGACAAGTTGGAAAATCTGAATATTTGCAGCTGCATGCAGAGCATTGACCAATCTGAGAAGCTGATGGAGAAGCTGTCTAGAAAACAGATACTACATGCAAGCTGTGATATCTGCTACCTGCAGCATACAACAACATAAAGCTACAAAAAAATAAATAAAGGGGTTTTACTCCATGAATTTTTACAGGAGAATTTACTTTTCAAGTACAAAGAAAAGACAGTGCTAAGATCCTTATTATTCCATTAAACAATTTTTACACTGAATTGTAGTAAAACAGTTTATAAATTTGTGCAGTACATTACTCTAAAAATGAAAAAAAAACAAAAAAACAATTGATTTTATTTTCTGATCCTTGTAGGTTTTACCACAAATCCTAAAAATAGCTCAAAATTAACTCTTAACTGCTAGAAATGCTGGCAAGAAAACCCTGGATACCCTGGCCAACTTCAAACAGCTTATAGTGGGGAACTCCTAGGACTGTCACCTGTACGTGATGAGTTCTGTCGTTCTAAATAATAGTTAAATATAAACTAGGATCATAAACCTTATGAACTGATTGCACAGATGAAGACTGAGGTCCACTTACATAAACATTTTTTAAAACTTGTTTTTCCCACTCATCAAAGCAAATAAAACCATGCCATTCTCTTTTTGACGCTCAAATTTTGTAGGTGTGAACGCAGGTTTAGCTTGCTTATGAAAGGGTGATTTAAGAGGTCCAATATTTTAGAAATTACAATTTTTGTATAGATTATAAATTACTTGAAAGCCATGTTGTGTTTTTTTCATCCAAGAAAACGATGCCCTGGAGAGCAGGTTCATATCAAAATCATGGTGCACGTTGACATGTTAGGCAGTGGTCCCTTTAACCTGATTCAGACTGTATAAGGTAACAAAAATACAGATTGAGTTTCTAACAAAGAAACTCTTGGTGAGTGTAAACAAACCGCTTTATATAAAAGAAAAAAAGTCAGGTGGAAAAAACGCAAGGAAATCCCTTTTATAAAAAAAGAAGCAAGACTTCAATGACACTTAAACAAGACTGTGAAAACCAGGGATTATTTGTTCAAAGATTTCATTCTGTCTGAAATGCAAAGAGTAATTATAACAGAGATAAGATGATCATACACAGTTCTACATTTTTGAAAATAATTAGGCTCTTATGAAAGAGCTGTGGAAGGTTAATAATGAAATGTAGCCAGGCAGAAGAATTGTATACACATCATATGTTTCTTGGATTCCACAAAGTTATAAAGATCGGTTTATCAGGTATTATTTATAATGAGTAAAAGAAATGATGGCCCAAGCCTAATTTAGTTTTCAGTCTCACAACAGTATTTCGGAAGAAAATAGAGACTTACTCTGTCTTATGTAGGGATTACATTCTTACTCAAATCTTTCTTCTGAGAGAGAAACATGACTCGGACAAGCAAATTTAAACTCTGCTGTGGTTTTGTGGAAAGAAAATGCTTCAATGTCAAATATTGACCTTCACTAAACAATGTAATGAGATAGAGCAAGAAAGATACTCAGGATGAATGACAGCAGAGACAAAAGAAAGCTAGAATGAAATGAGAATTGGAGTAATAGACAAAAGATAACAAAAGAAAAAATGCACCGAGAGCTGACAATAAGTCGTTTAGAAGAAGCATGTGATGGAGTACGGATATGACTTAATATCTTGATAAAAACAACAATGTGAAGATGGAAATTGTAGTGACTGAGCTTTGAACAAAGTCTATATTATGGCATAAACCACTGTGTATGCGGCATGATTTTGCAGACTGCATGGAAGAGAAGTAAAGTAGGTTGAAGTGCAGTGATTATGTCAGAAATCTCCTTTGAAAACTCCAGACACAAGACACAAAAAGAATAAAGAGGATTTTATTTGTGAAAACTCTCATCTGCCTGCACACCTGGAGCCAGAATGTAAAGTACAGTGTAAAGCTCCACTAATCGCTTCTGTCACTGGAGACACACTGCTCTCAGCGACACAGCAACCGCTAAACCATTTTAGTCTGTTGGTTATAGAATAGGATTTCTCGGTTGTCTTGCTTGAGAAATGCCAAATGCTCTTGAAAAATGAACCATGTAAAACAATATTTATTAGAATCTAATTAAAATAGAAGATGATCTGAAAAAAGATATTGAAAAAAATTAAAGCACAATACACTTGTTACAGACAGGGTTAATAACTCGTCATTCACAACTCCTTTTTTGGAGGAAGAAATTGGAATATAGGAAATGGTAGTCTCCTATTCTGAAATGTACTCTCAAAACAGAGGAGAGTGCTTGTTGTAGCATTGTCAGGAACAAGTATGGGGAAGTTAGATATATTTTGATGCCCTCAGCAGCCAGAAAGAAAATTATGTACCTTTGTACCCAAGGTATCATGTCAAAAAATGTTATGGCTTTTTACAGTGTCCTGGGATGATATTAATTTAGACTTAGCCTTTTTATAAATCAACGTAATTGAATTTAGATATAAAATGTTTGCTAGAAGTGTTCCATTCCTGTTTCTTTAGCAAATAAATGGCCTTGTTAAAGCTATTTATGGGTTACCCCAATCACCAACAGACCTATAAATAGCAGAAAAACTCAAACCTGTTTTGCATGAGTGAAAGACAATATTCTTTCTGCCTTAAGTTAATATAAAATCCATGTCATAGTAAAGAGAAAAGTAAAGACATTCCCAGGCTGAAACCATTGTTGAATGATTGGAAACTTTCCAGCACTGCAGTAGATAAAAAAAAGAAAGAACAGACATGATAGGGGAAAAAAAGAAAAAAAACGAGATGGAGAAAATGAAACAAAGCTTGAGTGTGAAAAGGAAGAGCAGAGTGTTGAACAGAAGGTTTGTCTCCTGTGGGATCGTTCACACCTACAAGGTTCAGTATCCTCTGTGACTTCAGCTCCTCTGCAGGCTAACACCAACAGAGAGGAGAAATCAACCTCTGGAGGAGTGTCTGCAGAGATAAAACACAGGAAAGCCAGGCTGCTTCAACAGGTTCCAACACTGCAGAGGAGGGAGTCTGCCAGTAGAATAAATTTAATTGTGGGTTCAAGCTTCCTTCAAACTGTTTGCTCATCCATGTTTTGTTTAATAGTCATTTTGTTACCCTTCACATCCATCATTTTACACAAAAAAATTAACATCCAAATGATGTTAAATTTCTGCAACTATTTCAGAGATTAGGAGTTATGTTAAAACATAGTTTTGTGATTGCATTTTTGCCCCATTTACTAACTGGCTCTTAATTTGAATTTAAGACATGACTGATATTTAATTATTAAAATCTATGAAATGATCTTGGCGATCACTTAAGCCTGTTGTTTTTGTAGAATTCTCCTCTTGGTTATATATTTTGTAAATTCATTTTATTACATCTTGACAGTCTCTAAACACATTGGCCCAATTTCAATCCAACCCCTTAACCCTCCTTCAACTCACTCACAGTCTTTTCGCTTTGAGGGTCTCCCACATTAAGCTGCACTCTAAAACAATTATCACTAAGTGTGTGTGTGTGTGTGTGTGTGTGTGTGTGGGGGGGGGGGGGGGGTTGTAAGGCCCTCCAGAGCCAAGTCTGCATCTATGCAGGTTCACTAGCTACACTCTTTAAAAGCTAACCACTTCTGTTGCATCTGAAAAGGAATTTAATGTGCACATTTCTCTTTATAAATTCTCTAATGCTACATATATACTCTAGGGGATTGTCAATAAGCCTACTGAAATTATATTCGGAATGGGTGATAATTTCAAACAAAATTTGTCCACAAAGTTAGTTATGCATAATGAAGATAAATCAGCTACCTAGGGAAATATGAAATCATACAACTGAGAAATCAAGAAGAAAATGTGGAGTGAAAAGGCATGGACATTCTGGAGTATTAGTGCAGATTAGTAGTTTTATTTCCAACTGAGGTTAATAAAGAGCTGTACCTTATCTAGGTATCACACAATTGATATGTTCTGAAGGGTTCAAGTAAGAGCTCATTAAAGAATATCTCAACCTCATTGTTGGTAACTATAGTAATGGTATCTGAAGCAGACAAAATTTAAAGACTTCAGAATTCAACAAATAAATGTCTCTTTGCGTAATATACAAGTGGAAACAACATAATTTGTTGTACCAAAAATACGTACCTTGCAAGATAAAAGCATGTTGAAACTTGTTTAAAGTTTACTCTATGACTTTTGAGTCATAGTCGCTGAATCACAGAAAATGTTTCTGCAACATCTGAAGGATAAATAGTATCCCCTTAAAAGCATAAAATAAACAGGGAAGTTATTGAGAGGTGAGAACATCACGATCTCAGTCCGACTTTACTAACGAACTTCATATGTAGAAGAATAAAAAATTTTAAATGAATTGAGCCAATCTTGATAACAGTCTTAAGGCTAACAAGGGGGAGAGATTTTTTAATAAAACAATAGCTTCAAACAGCCTAGCGAAAGTTAAAAATGGTTACAGAGTTTTTGCATTTAAACATTAAATTCCCCGTTAAGATTATTTTTATTGTTGATGCATATGCCTGTTAAACTCTAACAATACGCGCCTGTCATGTGTTAAGAGTTGTGTTTCCCTAAGCAGTTTAGTTAAATAGGACAGTTTTTCTTTGAGGATAAAAATGTATCTTCATTAAGTACGTAACAAAGATTTGGGGATGGAAAGAGAGCAGTGTCCTTTATCGAAGAACATAGAGTAGTATCTTGATATGGCTGAAACCACAGACATGTATGATGTGATGATGTGGGAGGCTGTGTGTGTAAAATGCTTCTTTAACTGTAATTGTGGCTGTTGAGTCTGATGAAGCGAGCCCAATAGTATAATATGCAAAGTATCTATTCTGTGTGATCTCTTCTAAGGAAAGAATTGGGGAGAAAAAGCTTATAGGTGTAAATGCCAAACTTTCCTTTACAAATCTTACAATCATACAAACAAAATTTTGTCATACAAACAAGCACAAGTAGAACACAAACTATTAACAGCCCTTTTATTTAGAAGTAAATTCTTGTCTGCACACTGTTTAGTCTTAAGATGAGAAACATTTGACAGAGTCAGTCAATGATAATATTAACTGTAAAGATATATTCAGTTAATCAAAAGATGCATTCTAGTGAATCTTGAAAAGATTTTAGTTTCTAAATTACTTTTAAGAACGTTTAAACATGCTTTTTATTTTGTACATATTTATAGTGTTTTGTATTCGTCTAATAACATTTTCCTATTTTAAATACCATTTTTTCATCAGCTATAAGAACAATTATCATAATTAACACAATTAAAGGCTTTTAAATATCAGACTTTATGTAAGCTAATTTGTGCTTGTTTAGGTTACTTGTCTACTTTAAATGTACACAGACAGAGAAGCAAACAAATCATTCACACAAACACATCCATACTTAAAAACAGTTTTAGAGCATTAATTTTAAATAACAGGTACATTCTTGGGTCCTGAAAAGAAGCAGGGGAACCCAAACAGAGCAAACATATGCACAGAGAAAATGTGATAACTTGTCATTCAGAGATCCTGTCAAAGATGGGATTTATAGCAAAAGCGTTGATATTAAGCAACATTACAGTCATTTAGCTTCCCGTATCACAGAAATATTTCATGTGGAGTAAGTAATGTGCTCTGATATGTTGTTTTTATTATTACTGTCACAATCACATCATAAGATAAAGTTGTAAATACTTATTTTTCTCCCTACTATCTTAATATCTTTTTTTTTCATTTCATTGCTAAAATGGATCAATAATACTGTCTTTTAGCAGTATGACAAAAATTAATAAAGGAGATATTACTGTCATTATCCAGGATAACCTCTGTTTATTTTATCTCTTACCTCTGGTTGACAGTTTCTCTGTTTTGCTTCTGCTTTAAAAATTTGCAGTATTTATCCGAAAGTCAGATGAGAGGAAATTGGAATAAAAGAGGGGGGAAGACAAGCAGGGACTGTGTTTAACATTTTTTTTTTCCTGAAGCTCCTACCAAAACTAGTGCTTTGATTTGTCTCTTTATTTTTTAATTATAAGGGCATAGTCGCTTTATATGCCAATACAAAATACGCCAAAACAACAGTTTATCATGATAAAATAAGGCTATATACACAAAGTATCCATCATGATAGTCTATGATAGCCCCTTTTGAGCCTAAATAGAATTTCTGAACCATGCATGATGAACAGACATAAATAGACGTATGCACCATCTGCAGCCAGTACCATTGAATGCAGAAAGCCAGATGGCAACAGTTGAGGCAGTTTCTTAACAGAGCCCGACTTAGTCGTACTCTCCTACAATGCTTTGAAGTAAAGCAACAGCTCAGCATGGTCAAAGAAAAACTAATATCAGTTAAATAAATCAATCTTATCATGATTCTTGGCATTAGTGCTGGTCTGATTCAGGATTCAACACAAAGGTCACCTTCGCCTTATTTCCAGTAGTCTCAATCAGATTCAACTGCTCACCTGGCTTTATAACCAGCTCTCAGACCAGTCATTTGGGCCAGATTATTACGAGACATCTGTGAGTTTTATCCAGCATTCCTGATACATTTCTGTCTCCTCATTCTCTGAGCCTGCCTGAATCCTTTTGGACAGGCTTTGGTCCTGGACCTGCTCTCTCCCCCCGAACTCTGGTTTATTGTTTTGTTCACTCTGTCTGTCTCTGCTCTCACAGATCTAACCCTTTGTATTCATCTGGTCCAAAGAATAACTGTCAAAGAAAGATTCTTCCAAACCCACCTGGAAGGATTCAGGAATCCTCAGAGGCTCATCAGAGTTCGTTCTCTAACTCAGAGAAGGTCAGCAACCAGAATTTAACAGTATAAACATTGCCCTCTGTTTCTTCCTGTTCCGGTTGCTGACTGATAAATATCTCCCGACCTTTGACAGTTTCACTTTTCAATAAACTGTTAAAACATATCCGGTTATTCTGGTTGAATTCTCAATCTTCCGTTTTCTGGTTATTACAGATCTAAAGCAACTCTAAATTCTAATTAACCTTACCCAGAGCCTCCTATCAGATCATCAAAGAAAAATTAATTTTCATTCCTTCCCAATGTAAACGCTGACACAGGATCTATGTAAAAAATATATTATATAGGCAAAAGCCTAAAAAAGTAATAAGCTAAAACCTTTTCATTGGAATGAATGCAGATTTAACACATGAAAATGCTTGCTCTTATAAGTGCACCATTGATGGCAACTAAACAACTATAAGTTAAAACAGCACAATTTATTAAAAAAATATGGGTCATTTTGTAATTTGATTTTGTCCCAAAGTATACCTAAATCATAAAAAAGCCAAACTAAATTAATTAGCATAAGATAATGTTGTTCTGTTTTCTGTAGAAAGGAATTTTAAAATGGCAATCTAATTTCTCTGAATATGCAAATATTCCCTACTACTTTATCTTATTTAGCACCAGGGTGGGTGCAAAGAGAGAGGAATAAAATTCCATATGGTTTTCAGCACTTGAAAAGTACTTAAAGGAGAATGTTTGTCATTCTTTTTATCAAGCATGTTGTTCCAGCTTTTAGTGAATGCTTACCATAGAATTAAATTGATGATTTTGTATTAATTTTCTCAAAAATATTGATTCAGCATTTATTTAGGAAACATACATTTCATAACAAAAAATAGGTTAATATGAAGTTTAAAATAAAAATTGACATGAATTATCTTTTCTTACTGTCATTACCTTGCTATTGTCCACATTTTTCTGTTTTTATTTTGATACACAAGAAATTATGCAATCATTTTCAGCCTTCTTTTATGCACTTTGGATAGTCTGACCTATGTGATTCTATCTGCTGCAATAGGCTTGGGGTTAGGATATGAACAAAGGCCAACTTGGGTAAAACGTTAATCAGACTGTTGCTAAAATTAAAATATGGCTCATTTTGTTGAAAGTGACAGGATCATTCCTGTCTCTCAGGGAGGTGTTAAATGCTGGTGGCCACTGGAATGTCCAGATTGTTCCTTGTCTTCTGTCACTGTCACTCTGCTTCACTGTCTGAGCTTATATCTGTCTGGCTGTGAGGTCTGTTTTTTTTATCTCCTTCTTTTTGCTCTTTCTGTGAATCTGACCAGGTCTCATTGCCTGATTTCTTTTCTTTTTCTTTTATTAGTCACATCTGCTGGAAGACAATTCCTCAAAGCACAAAACTTAGATCTGAATACGTACTGGATTTGGACACATTTGTGCATACGCTAAAGTGTTGGCTTGACAATGCATATCAGCTTCTGCAAAGCTTACAGTAAACTCTATTCATCTGAGCCTCCTTCTCCCTCATCTCTAACACAGTTTTGTTTCCTTGATGACACATCTCCAATACTCTTATTCTGTATTGTGACCAACTCTTAGGAATACAAGAGTCTCCCAGTTCAGCTTTAAGTAAATTTTTTATCTTTAAGTCAATTACAGGAACCTTCATAGTTTACTAAACTATACACATGATCAGGCACAAAATAAAGATGTCAGTGGAGGAAGGGGTTAAAGCTAAAAAGAAAGTGAACATTTAGTCCTTAAAGTTGAATGTAAGAAGCAGGAGAAACAGGTCAGAGTAAGGATTTTGATGGATTTGACATGGACTTTATTGGCTGCTGCCCTTCTGAAATGTATGTGGGGCCTGCAGTGATCACTTTATTCTTAAAGAAAAAACTGTTGGCAGGAAACTTATTTTTGTAGATGAGAAGTGAAAGGTAGCCTTGGCAGCGAAGGATAAGGTGGCTTGTTATAGAGGTGTATAAAAAATGATTATTGTTATTATTATTATTACTATATTATTAAACAGTAAATTTTCTACTTTCGAAAACTCTAAAGAACAATATACAGCAAACATAATCAGCAAAACACTATGCTGAAAAGAGGACAGGCAATCAGATGAGATACGTATGCAGCCTTGAGAAGATTAGTTTTTAGACTTGTTTCAAACAGAGGTAAAGAATCAGTATTGTAAAAATCAGGTGGGAGTGACTTACAGAGTTTGGAGTAGAGCAGAAGAAAGCTCTGCTCCCCATGGTGATGAGGCAGGCAGGAAGTTTATTAAGGTGAAGAGGAAGATATAAGAATTCAGGAGGGGGTAGCAATCTGAAGGAGATATGCGAGATAGTGGGGGGGAGAGCAAGATTATGGATGCCCTTGAATGTGAACAGGAGGATTTTGAACTGAATTCTGAAGTTGACAGAGTACCAGTGAAGCTCCTGTAATGCTTGAGTGATGAGATGAAATTAGAAGGGAGTGGAGGGGTTAAATAAACAAGCCAATGAATGCTTATGGAGAGATTTCTGAGGAAGACCAAAAAGAAGAGAGTTGCAATAATCAATGCAGGAAATGATGTGGATATGGAGAAGAACATAAGCAGAGCATTGAGAAAGAGAGGGACAAAGAGGATGGATGTATTATAGATGAAAAAACACAAAACGCTCATGTTATTGAGCCTGGGTGTCATCCACATTACAAAAAAAATTAATATAACATTTCCGAAAGATGTTACCAAAGGCAGAATGTAGATAATAAAGAGCGCAGGGGTCCCAGGACAGAGCTCTGAGGCACACCAGTGATGACAGGGGATGGATCAGAGCTGTGGGACAGAGCTGGAGGATGTTGAGTGAGTTATATTTGTACCTAAACATTATGGTATAGAAAGCTTGTACCAGTGATAAGAGCTTTTACCACATGTACACTTTGAACCAATAAGAAAATGTAAGTGCAATAGTCCTGGTTTACTTCAGGGAGCACTAAGACAGCTTTAAGATACATATTGCAGAACTTAACAAGCTCACATTAAAATAGAAAGACATCGACAGACACAGTCACATAAAAATAGTATCCCAGAGAGTCAGTTTAATTTGTATATCTGTAAAAATAGTTGATTTTGGTATAAGGTAAATTTGAAAGAGCATTTCATATAAAGAATTATACATGACTGGTAGTAAAAAAAATAAATAAACAAATTAACCTACTTTTACTTTGTGTTCATTATTCGCTTTAACCGTAGAAGACATACATATTAGTATGACTTCTTGGTATTTGTTGTTTTTCCTTCTACTACACATGTGGACAAAACTCTTTGGTGACCCCTCATTTAATGAAAGAAAAAAAGAACACTGGACAAAGAAAATACCTGAATCTGATAAGTAATAATAAATTACAATTTTATGAAAATGAACAAAGGAAAGTCAGCCATTTTTTCAACCATGCTTTAACAAAGGGATTTTAAAACTAAACTCCTAAAAAAGGCCTGAACAAAAATGATGTAACCCTTAACTTAATGTTTTGTTGCACAACCTTTTGAAGCAATTGCTGCAATCAAACGGTTCCTGTAACTGTCCATGACAATTCTGCACCTCTCGGCAGGGTTTTTTTTTTTTTTTTTTGAGCTTTTTGTTGCACTAGTGGCTTGTTTTTCAGACAGTAGGCTGACAGGAAAGGGGGTATGAGAGAGGGGGAGAGACATGCGGGAAAG
>JAUZNJ010101735.1:0-21120 GCA_034780135.1 Jordanella pulchra | reverse complement strand
ATAGTCTGGTGTGCTACTGCTTGGTTGGAAAGAAAGCCAGCAGCCACACGGCCCTTTCTGGAACCACTTTGACACCCTGTTCTACTTAATTCAGACCAGAGGAAGACTGCATAATCGAAGAATAAAGAGGTCACTTTAGTGACTTAAAGTTATTCAAAACAACATAAAATGGGATCAAAGATTTAACTAAAACTATAGACTAGTTTACATGGACATAATTTGACAGTTGCTGTATTAGTCATATGAGACATATTGATATTGTTGTTTTTGTTAGATGCACGATTATCCAAGTATCTTAGAATTGAATGTTCATTTATACCTGAATCTTAAAGTTAGATTTGAAATTTGAAGATAATTCTTAGTTTTTGAGAGAAAAGAGTTTGATAAACAATTCAACTGATCTCATCTGTTTGCTAGATAGCAAAGACTTGGAATGGAAAGGAAGTTCAATGTTAACAAAAAAGAAGCTTTGATGTAGTTCAGCTATAATTTTTCATTTTGTTGTAGCTTAACTTGCTACATTTCTCTGCTAGGTACCTTCATTTAATGCAGAATAACATTTTCTCAGTAGTTTTTCCAACAATAAACAATGGTATGTTTTGCATGTGATCAGCAACCGAGGTGTGTCACTGAACTTATGCCCCCCCACGCATTTTCCACACAGACACTCTAGTCTGTGCTTTTTTGAGCATGCAGGAGCGGGCTACACCTGAGCGGTGTGGGTGTTTTTATTGGAATAGTGATCTCATCCAAAAAATGGCAGCTGATTAAGACAGATCTCAGGTGCACTAAAAAAGGAAATGAAAGAGTGATCCGGATAGGGATGATCCTTTGTTTTTTCCCTAAATGTACAGGAACCCAGAAATACACCACTGTTCTAATAAAACCTACAGCAGGCTTCACGTAACTTTTTAGAATAAATATACGAGTCCTGGTTACAGTTTGCCAGGAGCTGTGTAGGAGACATGGCAAGAAGGTAAAAAAAAACATGCTTTGTCATATGAGACTGAATATGTACGTATTAGGACTAAAACTAGCATACAACTTATAAATCACTCAGAGAAAAACATCTTTTTGGAACTGCTTTTCTTCTAGGATGGTTGAGCTGCTGAGCGTTGATGATTAGATGCATGGAGATTTGTACAGGGAAAGCCTTGACTCAAATCTGGGCGTGAGGTTCCTTCTAGCAAGGATTTAATATCTAAAAAAAAAAATGCAGCCAGGCACATGATATTTATTTCCAGACCTCAGTCTAATTGAGAATCCGTGGCGAGGATAAATAAGTTTACGCCCCAAAGGACTTGACTGACAGTACTTAATTTATCTGTAAATCATCAAAGAATGCAAAACTACATCGTATAAAAATTATTAATGACTTGTCCAAGAGAACAGGATGTGTTTTGCATTCTCTCCTATATATTCCTTGTCTGATGTCATCATCAGAACAGAGCAGTTCTGCAAAGTTTAAATACACTATCTGTATTTTAGTTGTATCGTTTATTAGATTATATACTATAAAAGTACCACAAAATGCTACCATAAAAATCCATATTACTACAATTATTTACAAATCCAAATCGGAAAAAAGTAGCTGCAGGAATTAGAATAACATCTGAAATATGATAAAAATATAAGATAAAATAATGCCTTTTGCTCCGTGTGGGTATTATATTATTATGAGATATACTGTAATTATGTCCTTCCAACCCTGAGGAAAAACACTTGTCTTTAAAGTGAAACCTGTATAGGCTTGTTATGAAGGCTGAACAAAGTCAAAAAAAGCCAAAGGCACAGAACAGGTTTTAACTAAATTTCCCTTGGGGGATCAATAAAGTATAATTAAATTGAAATGAATTGAAGACAAAAAATGAAAGAGATTAGCTAAAAAAAAATGCTTAAAAATAATTCCATGTCACTCGTGGTATATTAAAATATTTTGTTTAAATTCAACAACACCTGCATATGCTGAGTAAATAAATCATAATTTTAGCTATTCTGACCATAAAATAGTTACATAAAGCAATCTAAAAAAATAAAGGCTGCTGTTCTTTGCAGATTAGTTTGCTGAAAAAGCCGCTTTGTCTTAACATTGAACCTGAAACATCACACTGCCTCAAATCATTCCTGGAGGAGGCCTGCTTACATAGATATTCTGGTGGTTTTTAAAGGACAGGATTCTTTAGAGATGCATTCATTTAAACAAAAAACGTTTTCTGCATGATTTTGGTAAAAGAGTAGCATTATGATATAGTTAAAAGCTTAAAGCAGGGAATTTTGCATAAAATTGACTCTTTAATACACTAGATGTTCATTGAGAACTTTGGTAACTATTTAATCTGTCAAATTAATCACATTAATCATTAAACATTCATGTTTGAGACTGAAAAGGTTTCACATTGTGCTACATGTCAGGACTTCTGGCACTTAAGGGTTTCATTTCAAAAGAAACAGATCTTTTTTTTCCTTTCCCACTTGTTCAAATAGATCCAAAGCAGAGATCTTCTAATTGATTCACACAAAAGAGCAAAAAAAAAAAAAAAGACATATTTGTCCCAGTTGTCTCTAGTGTTTCTGCTGCATGGCGAGGCTCTGTAGGGTGAAGTTCATTGCCAGAAGAGTGCACAGTCCATTTTTATTCTGGGGTCAGTGTTACTCGGGGCAACGAGATCTCTCTATGTTTCAATCTCAGGCCAGCAGAGCTTTCCATTTCAAACATACTTCACTAGTTGTAAACATGTTGTTTTGGACTTCAGCTCAGCTCCAATTCTGGAAGGGACAAAATGGTATCATTCATGCAGCCAGAACATGATTTCTGCCTCACATCCTAAATGGGCTTCTGTGTTTGTTCAAACACTCTAAAAACTGCAAGGCTAAGAGCCACTATGGGTTGCAGTATTTTGCTGTCCCAGTTCCTGGTATTGTCAATATAGTCATTAATCTTTTCCTAGATATGGGTTGAAGTCGAGCAGATATTTGTGCCATCAGGCTCTGAATTTGAATTTTCCAGAGTGAATCTGCAGATGCAAACATTTGAGATTGAATACAATGAAAGTGAATTTTACTAAATTAAAACTGTATTTAATAAGGTAAAACTGGATTAACTTTGCATTGGAACTGTATTTTATTGCACTGAAAATCCAATTTGACAAGTTTCCCTTTTGACCATATAAGAGTTTGATAAAACCAGCAATGTCCCAATTTCATACAGGAAGTGACTGTAGACAATCTAAAGCTGTGTCTCATTTAGCGGGCTGCGTCCTTCGAAGGACCCTGCCTACTAAGCCTTAGGAGGACCCAGCCTTTGGAAGATGCTCCGGAGGATCATCAGCCGTTGGTAAATGGGACGGTCTAGCCTCCGGAGCACTTCCTGGTTGTGACACGACGTCATCACGTCTACCCCAAGCACGGGAAAAACAGCTCCAAACCAAAAAACCGAGAGCTCGAGCTTTGAGAAATACAACAACCCCCCCCAAAAAGGAAATGGATCTCGAAATGTTTATTTTAATTTTTTAATTTTTTAATTTTTTTTAATTTACTTGTTATTTTTTCTTCTTCTTCAACCACTGAAAGAAAGCGCCAAAAGCATCTTGGGAAATGTTGTGGCAGGCGAGGCCACGAAGGATGGTAGCGGTGCGTCCTCAGAATGTTTGCCAAATGGGACAACCTCCGCGCAGCGTTGTGACGTACCGGCCTTAAAATGTGTCCTTCGAAGGACGCAGCCCGCTAAATGAGACACACTCCTTACGGCCCCTGGCCTCTTGAGGCTGGGCGGGCTCCTCCTAATTGGCTGCCTTGAGGCTGCAGTAGAGCAGCCCCCCCCGTTGGACCATTAGAGCCAATCAGACGTTGATTAGTCTCACCTGCTTCCTATAAAAGGCTCCTGAACCCGTTCCTCCAGTGAGGCAGCTGGTAGGAAGAGGTTTTGTTAAGCTGTTCCCCACCTTTGGTGCTTCTAACTGCTTTGTTCTTGCTTATTCTGCTAAGGAGTTAGAATTTGTTTTGGACTGACTTTATGAAATCTAGAAGCTCATGTTTGGGAGGTTTGGTGCCCATTTTGTCTTTTCTTTTTAGTTGTTTTGAGTTTACTTTACATTGACATTTTGCAATTCAACTTGCACTTAACCGTTCTTGAATTTGTTAGCCCTTTTCTTTTCTTTTATTTGGCTTAAGTTGTATTGTGTTTTGGTTTTTGTAATTTTACATCCCACTTATTTCGTCCGGACAAATTTTTATGTTACTGCCCCTGAAACTCTAGACCTCAGAGGCGTAACAACAATAAGTAACAAAATCACATAATCATTATTAGATGACAGGATCATGTTGAAATCAAACCCTTGTCTTTAGTTGTTTTAACTTCTCTTCTGATTTAAATGCTATTTAACCTGCTTGTGTTTTACATAACCTTGTGCAGCACCTGACCATAAAACAAGAAGCTCCGTATTTCATTTCTCAGGGTCTAAAAATCCAAGCAATCCAAGACAAATTCATTTGTGTGATGCAATAATTTAGTGACATTTAGTGACCTTTAGCACTAAAAATATTCACCTTTCTTAATTCAGATCAGTTTATTTAGATATAATTCACAACACGTCATCCCAATGCACTTTATAGATACAAAATCAGATTGGTAAAAACTTTCTGTTGAGGAAAACCAGGTGATTGCATCGAGCCTTACAGCCTTTGATGCTCAGGCCCCAGGGGAAGTCTTAAGTATAGATAAATAGGATGTTTTGATTAAACATTAGGATAGGTATGTTTTATAGTAGTACATTTCAGATTTTATACAGCTGTAAAAGTTTTCCAAGACAACTCATGGAGCTAATCAGTTCTTGGTCAACTTTAAAAGCAGTGATATCATTCAGGTTATATCATCAAATATTGTGAGCCGTCCATTAGCTGAACCAGATAGTAAAGCTTCCTTTTACCTTCTATAATGAGGAACTCACTTCCCTGCAATCTGGGTCAGTCAGCTATACCAAGCATTTAGGTACAATGGAAAAGTAATGGCCTGATGAGAAAGATTCAATAGTATCCTTAAATGAACTCAGAGTGATTTATGACTGTTAAGCTACTGTCAAAAACAGGGTTATCCTAACAAAACAAAACTCATATGTTATAAAAGCTGAGTGTTAGTTGGTCCGTGACATAGATCCAGATACATTTAATTTTCTCTGTTGTATAATCTATAATCAGGTGCATTTATAAAGGCTCCTTTTGTGACTAAGGAGGAAAAATTAGGCCTTAAAATGACTTCCACCTTTTTAGAGGCAAATGATTTTTATCTAATGCTGCTTGTAGATTTTATAAAAAAAAAAAAAATCAAAAACAAATAAATCTGTAGAAATATCCCTACTATTTTAAATGTTACAGCTTAAAAAAACCCATTAAAAATAAAACAAAACGAAAACAAATAGATTTTCAATCACAGAGAGGTTTTTTTTTACTCTTTTTATTTCCATGAGACCTGGCATTCATCTGGAACAGAAGTATGATGTCAGAGTCCTACCAAACATGCACACATGTAATAAATACTTATATGAGCAGTTTTTATAAAAATAAATAACAAGCATGTAAACTACTCTCTGTGCATTTTCAACCTTTTCTGTGTGCAGACTTAAAACCATAAGGCCCCTATTTTACAAGCATAAGTCATTCTCCTCCTCTTGCTTTTTATGCACCTGTAGATTCCCTCCTACTTTCGAGTTTAACTGTTTCTCTGCACCTTTGTCAACTCTTGTCACTTTTATAGTGGAACCAAGCTGAGGAAATAGGTTGCCTCTGATTGGCTACTTTTCAGGAAATCCCACCTCTTAAAACAGGGCTGTTTATCACTACCCCATCTGTACTGGAAGCAGCTATACCTTCAGCTTTTTTTATGCATGTGCAACCATAAAGAATGTAATTACGGTGCTCAAAGTACCTCTTTCTATCCTTAAATCATCCAAAAATGCTAAAATACACAGTAGAAAATTACTTTTCTGAGAGATTTAGATGTTTTTTATATTTTCTCCTTTATATTGCTTGTCTTTTGTTATCATCAGACATGCTCACTCTAACCTTTATTAGTATTTTTGACATGAGCACACAGAGACAGGTCTGCATGCAAGAAGAAGAGAATCTAAAAGGGCATAAAAAGCCATAAAAAGACACATTGTGGCCCTCATGGTATCAAATCTATTTGCATAGATTGTTTGACAATGTATGTGGAGAGTAGTTTACGCATTTGTCTTAAATAAAACCGCTTGTATGAGCACCTATTACACACTTGTACTTTGGGAAGAAATGTTCCGTCACACAGCAGGGCTTTCTGATCAAATACGCATGGGAAAAAAATTGTTGGTTTCCTGTGTTTGATGAAAGAAAAACACACAATGGTCAAAGAAATAACTTGAATCTGAAAAAAGTAATAATAAGATTTATATGATAATGAACAAATGAAAGTCAGACACTGCTTTTCAACTGTGCTTTAATAAAATAAGTTCAACTCATGAAAAAGACCTGGACGAAAATGATGCTACCTCTAGAAAAGTCTGAAAATAATGTGACACAAAGAGACACAACTTAAATCAAGGTTTGTCTATTAATCAGAATCACAATCCTCTAAAGCAGGCGTCCTCCAATCTGGCCCTTCAGGTCCGTTTTCTTGCACATTTTAAATGCATCTTTACACCTGAACACCATTGTTAAATTATCTCCTCAGTATGCAGCCAAGTTCTCTAGAGTCCTGCTAATGACCTGATGATTTGACTCAGGTGCGTTAAAGCAGAGACACATCTAAAAGGTGCAGGACACCAGACCTCGAGGACTGTTTTTGGAGGAAGCCTGTTCTACGGTCTGGTAATCAGTCAGCAGGAATATATAAAGGGCTAGAGGTAGTCACTGTGCTGTTTGGTGACATGGAGTGTGCCAAGAAGCAAAGGACAGAGTTATCTCAGGAGATTAGAAAGGAGATCACAGAGAAGCATGTTAAAGGTAAATGTTATAAAACCAGTTTGTTTGATGTTTCTCTGACTACGGTTGAACATATTCGGAAAGATAAGATCCATGGGATGCTAACCAACATCCCTGGACGAGGCTGAAGTTTAGTAGGAGAAGAAGAAACCGCTTGCTTTGTTAACAAACCTGTACTTGTCCACACATCGTCAACTTTAGCAGCTTGTTTTCCCTGCCCCTCACATTCCTTTTAATTTAGTTCTTCAGTTGTGTCTGTTCAAGTAGGTTTTTCCATTATGGACCCGCATCAGATCTTTGTATCTAACTTTTGTTTAATTGATCTGATTATTTGTGTCCATGTAAACAGAGCCAGTGACAATTACAGGAATCCTTTTATTGCAGTGCCAAAAAATATGTAGAGTTTATTTTTTTGAATCATGGTTGAAAAATAATTTCTTACTCATTTTTTCATTTCCAAAGAATATTTAAATTTTTATTACTTTTGTTAGATTTAAGTTATTTCTGTACCAGTTGGGGCGGTTTTCTCACATTAAGTGAGGGGTACCAGCAATTTTGTCCATGTGTGCATGTCTTGACCTTTTCAAGTATGCTGGAAGTAAAAAAAAAAAAAAAAAAAAAAAAAAAAAAATACCCCAAATATTTCATTTATTTTAAATGAGGCAGTTGTAATTCTCATATAAATGAGTGTATTTCAGGATAGTTGTGTGTGTGAAATGCAGTTGAGAAGGTCACCATTATCCCCACTCATATTAACGCAGATGAAAACCCCCAGATGGATTGTTTTCTTTTCAGCATTGATGCTAATAACATTTTGAAGTTTCCTTTCTGAGCTGTGTTGTCATGGAAACAAGCTAAAGGTTGTCACTGACTCCGACCCCAAGCAGGCGACTGAGTCAGACGCAGGGTTTGGACTCTTGGTCTACTCCTGGGTTTCTGTAATCGGCTTTGCCTGGATCAGAACTTCTGACCCGCTTCTTGTCTCACTCAGCCTTTTTTTCCGTCTCTCTCCTCCTTTTATCTTTATTTGTTTGATCTTCTTTATCTTTTCAGCTTGTAAAAATAAAAAGGCCTCTTGGTGCTTATTGCATCATTACTCTAATGAAAATGCAAAAAACCTCCCAATGTTGGGTGAGAGAGCATCATCTTATCAGATCTTGTAGTTATTCCTGCCTGACTGTTTCCAAACACCAAGTAAAACCCACCCGACTCATTAAAAAAAAAAAAAAAATCTCCATTCTGTGAAATACATAAAAAGAAAACATGGCGTCCATGTTGCTTCTAATCAATAAGCTTTAGATCATCGTGGAGGACTGAGATGAGCCAGGATTTTGGCCCTAGATCAGCTTCCCATTCCTTTCTGTTTGTGTTTTTTAGTTTTCTCACTTTGACAGTATGCTGTCTCTCAATGTCAAGTCACAGCCTAATACTGAAGGCCTTAGGCCATCATATCCCAGTGTGGCTTATTTAAACTCTTAACCCCATATCCAGCGTTTGCTTTTACATTGACAGATATAATTTCACTATAACATTTTATTCGCTAATAACTACCTACGGAATCCCCTCATTTCAAAATCTTTGTTTTTTAATGTCATCTTTTAATTTGTTTTTTATTCAACCCTAATATTTACAAGCAGTCTCATTACAAATAGAAAAAACACACATGAGTTACATGTGAGCATTTTTTTGTCTTAGAAAACATTTTAATTGTCCTTGAGGAATAAAGGCAGATAAGTGCAAGTATACATTTGAATTTTTTTTTCTTTTCTCTCACAACTATTTAACAAAGTTTTTCTATTTCTGCTTTCAGAAAAAATGCCAAATTCTGTAAAACAAAAAAAAAATCCTGACTTGTTTAAAAAAAAACAAAAAAACAAAAAAAGGCCCAATCGGGGAAAACAAACAGCCAAATCTGACGAGTTTGAACCACATGTTTTTAATTACCTTGTGACATTAAATCAGGTTAAACTTTTCTAGTTTTTGCTACTTGGGGCACCCCAAATCATTTCTGGTAATGGCTAAAATAAAAGTTTTTTTTATGGCATAGTTTTCTTATAATTCAGATATTTACATCCATTGAATAAACTTAAAACTTTAAATAGTTTTCTGTAAGATTCAAAGAAGAGAGTCATTGATCTAAATTGTAAAAGTCACATGAAACATATATATATATATATATATATATATATAGAGAGAGCAAAGCTTCATTTATGGGACCATATTTGAACTGTTGTGTGGATGTCTGTGGTAACTATAAATGTACATATACAGTACATCTAATTATTTGATGCTTAATCTATTTATTTCATGGTGTCTGTGCAACATGCTGATCATAGACGTAATTTAACTGTGGGACTTTTCATGTTGAACACAGTGGGCGGGACTAGGGTCGCTGATGTCTGATTGGCTGCCTCTCACTGAGCTGAGATAAGACAACTTCTTCCTGTTTTTCTTTTCTTACTCTTGAGTCAAAATTGTTGCTAAAAAGTACAGAAATGTATTTTAAAAAGGCGTTAGAGCAGATTGAGAGAGCAACTCCAGCATCTAAAGAAAAAAAAAAAACAAACAATAAGAAGGTGTCTTATTTTTCTCAGTGAGAAGCAGCCATTTGGATGCCAGGGTTTCTATGGAAACGTCCCTGGTCCTGACTACTTAGTTTGAGTGAAGTTGAACATTTAAATAATTTCATGATGGGAACAAACACAGAGAGATGAATAAATAAAAAGCACAACTAATAATTTTTTTCAACAATTCATTCATTTTAGTGCTTAATTAATCATTTAATAATGTATTAAATGCATAAATGGTACTTTTAATCATCCAACGGTACATTTAATGGTAGATTTATCTTTTTTATTATACATTTAAACATACTTATTTAATGCAGCATCTAATTACTTGTCCCCCTAACCCTCCATATTTATCCAGTGTACATAAATGTTTCAAATCTTATGTCTAAATGTGTTTGTCATCTTGTCACTGCTCATTATTGCTGTTTTATTTCTAGAAATATTCCATTTACATAGAATTACGTGGAACCCTTTCTATGCATTACTAAAGTGATAGTTAAAGGTCCCTGGGTTACTGCTAATCGCCTGTGGTTTGTGGTCTTTGTTGAATTTAGCATGTCTTATTGAGTTAGAGTAAGTTAATAACTCAACTGATTTTGTTCATCAAGCGCATATGCTGCTGAATAATGTTTCAGTATTTAGCTCATTTAAAAATTACCCTGGTTTTGTAATGTTTTTCTTATCTGAGTGCGAAGCATTGGTCAGACACCGCTTCCTGTCCAACTCTGACGGTCAGCCTAGTTTCTGGAAAGGCTTTCTGAATGCGGGAAGTGCACAGCTACATGGAATTCCCAGACGGCTCGTTCCTTTCCCAGCCGATCTGACCCCGCTGCTTGAATCTGGACGACCTCCAAGCATCCGAATGAAGACAGTTTCCTTAATTCTCCCCAGCCTTTCCTCTATGTCCTCCGCCTGCAATCAGTCTCTCATGTTTGAGGTGTTTAAGGCTCCTAGGTTGTATCATTCAAATTCAAAGTACAGAACAGTCTAGACCTCAGGTGTTTATTGGCTTTCCTTTTGCTTTTTTTTTTTTTTTTTTCAAACAACCTGTTCTGCATTTAGCAGAGCGCAGACTGCAGATACAGTTCGAGCTACACCATCTGGCTGTGGACAGGGAAGCTGGGATCTGCATATTTACTAAGCCATCTATCTGAGTGGGCAGGTGGAGGCTGACCCGATGAATCCCTGCTAAGATGGCCACTTGCTGCCACATGGTCCTGTCTTTGTGTTATCAGATGTCAGGCTGCCCGTTGAACATCTGGAGATCCAGTGACACGGACGGCAAATCAATGTTAACTAGCCTCAGGTTCAGGGGGAATATCAATGATGGCACATGGTCCTGGATAGGCCCATCTGTCTTGCTAGTTTCCTCTCCCTGCTAGCTCTAAAAACTCAATGTGTTTTTCCTTTTGACACACTGGCCTTCCCTGATGTGTGGGTCTCTGGTTCTCAACTAGTCTTAAACAGCAGTAACCTGTTTATCATGACGAGAACAGAGAAAGTAGTACATTCACAGACTTGCTCTGAATTCACTAAGGTCATATTAATTAGCTTATAATAGCTCTATTTTCTTGCGTTCACCCTTAGGTCCATTTGGTCACACTGTGAACATGCTTGGCGACACACGCAGAGCCCCTCTTTCTTCTCAGAAAAGATTACAGAGAGTGGGCAGACGAAGGAGTGGTTTCACTTTTCCGAAGAATCCTCCATGGGAGGCTAATAAGTTTGCACTCGCTGGCTCGGCAACAAATGCGTGAGGATGACAATGTAGCAGCAGGACGCTGTCTGACACGTGGCTAATTGGGTACATTCTCTAAAAACCCACTAAGCAGGCAGCATAAATCTTGTTGGAAATGAGCAGGAACATTAAACACATAATGTGCTGTCTTTTATGCTGAGATATGGCTGCGCCGCACGACAAAAGAAGAAGATGGGGAAGACAGGACTGGAAGGTAATGAGGTGCCAGTAAAGAAGACAAAAATGTCACTTAGATGGGGTGGCATTGTCTTTTTCTTATTTATTCATGTTGTGACATTCAGTGGTTCGAGAGCACAATGTGCCCTGCAAAAGCACCCATCCTGCTGGAACAATTTTTCAGGTTACAACAATTAACGTCATTTTATTTTACTGGAAAGTACCTGATAGGCCAACAGAAAGTGGTGCATAACTTGAAGCATTAAGCATACACCCCAATTAGTAATCCATCTGTGTGTACTCTTTAGAATACTCTATAACGATAATCTAGAATAGATCCAGTTGTATTGTATATGGGGTGAATTTTGTTCCTATATTATTGAAAGCAAAAACACATTTTGGTAATTAAAATTTGAAAAAAACTGCAATCCAGAAATAAAACTTATTCAGAAAAAATATTTTGAGGGTCACTTTGTTTTATTTTTCCAATTTTTTTCTGGATTTGATGTTTTTAAATGTCATTGTTTTAAACTGTATTTTTTCAGATTTTATACTTTTATTCTTTTTTTTATCTTTAATTTTTGAATTTCACTTTTTCGAATTAAATTTGACACACTCCATTCTTTTCCAATTGCATTTCTTAGATCATGCAATCTTCATATCAAGCCCCATACAGAAACTTGCTCTTGACACGCATATCGACCAACATGCTATTGCTAACCTCTATGCAGACCAATAGAAATGTTTCTTTGCTTCTCAAACCAGAGGAAACCCCACTTCCAGAAGTAATGAGAATGTGATCTGGAAAATATAATCTTAAAAACAGAAATTTGAAAACATAAAATGTTGAAAAAAAATATTAAAAATGTACTTTTTTTGAAAAAAAACAAATGAATAAAAACAACAAAAGTTATTTGAATAAATAAAACAGGAAAGTTACACTCAAAATATTTTTTTGATGAAGTTTTTTTCAGGATTGTTTTTTATTTAAATTTCCTTTACAAAAGTTTTTTTTTAATTTTTATTTTTTTTAATTGCATCAATTGCACAAATTTCACTCCATATATGGTGAGGGTCTCAGGGTTTTGTAATAAAACCTCAATGAAAAGCATCATGAAGAACAAAAAAACACGGCAATTAGGTCAGAGAGGTAGTGGACCAGATGGAAGTAGAGCTTGGGAATAAAAAAAAAAACTAAAGCTTGACCATCTAACAGTGCATTGATCAATCCATCATCTGAAAATGAAACATATAAACATACTGAATCATTATCAGCCATCTAAACTGACTGACAATGACAGCAGTAATGAGAGAAGCAGCCAGGAGTCATATGGTAACTGGAGGAGCTGCAGAGATTATTAGCATAATTTCTGTTGCCTATGCCTAGTGGTCATTGGGTAGGAGGATAATTTCAGTCATAGAGTAAATAAATCTAGACTTTATAGCAAACTGTAATGAGAAAAATGTCAGTTGAAAGGAAGCTTTTGGAAGTATCAGTAAAAATTTTTGTATAACATGTATTTCAGCCTCTGACTATAAAAATAACAATGCAACAGGCCTCCTAAAACTACATTTCCACCCAATAACACCAAACTATACTTATAAAGTGAAGTAACTTCATATATTTATGTAGATTTTTTTAAAACCACATTTAATTTTAAAATTCATATTTTTAAATATATATATGTCATTATTTTTATTTATTTTCTTAGTATTTTACTATCAAATTTTATGTTTTTTTTTTTTTTTCCTAATGGGGAATTTCAAATATTTAATTGTGAATTTTACAATTTGTTGTCATGGGTGAAAGGGAAAAAAATGCTACATGTTTTTATGTGGTGTTATATTTATTTTTTCTCATCAGACATTCACATTTGGGTTTTATAATTTACTTTGTCCCTCTACATAACTTTGGAATCATATCACACTGATTGTAAAAACCATCTTGAAACCCCCCACTTGGTGTCTCATGACTCCCAGGTTGTCTCACACCCAGGTATAGAGAGGAAAAAGATTAGTGGGAATTCGGATATTTATTTGTAAAAAACGAAAAAAAAAAAAAATAGGAATTTAAACATAATTCACTATTTCGTGTTGTCACTGTTTAAACTTCAGAAACTAAAAAAAAACCATGGAAGGCAATTAGATGGATTTAATTGATACAGAATTAAATTCTCTTTTGGCGCTCAGACCTCGGTGGGAAACATCAGGGTGGAAATTTACTTCGATTGTAGGCATGAGCTGTTCAATGAGAATAAGGATAAACATTATCAGCCAACTTAGCGAACGCCTGGTTGGGTGGCAAGCAGAGCTTTTAATTGAAAGTTCTTTTAAACTGGGCTCTGAATGCTGATTGGACTGCTTTGAAGACGGATGGGCCTCTGACTGAATGGGGTAAGTAATTTAGTTTATTCGGTTGAATTTTCGCCTTGGCTCCATTTCACCAAAAGAAAACAAACAAACAAACAAAATCCAATAAAATTTTTCCTTTATTATGTCAGAAAAAGTAAAAAAGTCTGACAGGTGGATATATTTTTTCAAAATCCATTCCATAGAAGTGTGATAAATGGTGCAGCATTAGTGTATATGGGAAGTAAAAAAAATAGTCCATATTGAATCTGATCAAAATATTTGAAGAGATCCACCAACAACATCTTGTTATATTCGGTCAAACAACAGCGTTTTACCCTCCTGCTTTCTTCCTAAGTAAATGTTTGTCTGCTTTTAAGCACTTTTGTACAATTTGGGGTGAAGAAGATTCTAGAACAGGCCTTGTTGAAGGTATCTGGGCGAAGATACGTGTGTGCTTGGCAACACTCAAGTGTAGAAAATCCCCTGGAGTTTTATTCACATAAAAGCCGTGAATGGGGTGTCATTTTGGAGCATCTACCATCCAGGCCCAACAGCTTGTTATGAGGATTAGTTTGCTTCCAGCAGAAGAGGGTATATCTCACTGGGTTTGTAGAAATCTGAATAAGCATGTAACACAGATAACAGCTGCCCTCATGTTTGTAACTTCAACATGACAAAATGTAAAGTGCAAACATTA
The DNA here is from genome assembly GCA_034780135.1 of Jordanella pulchra. Lineage (NCBI taxonomy): Eukaryota > Metazoa > Chordata > Actinopteri > Cyprinodontiformes > Cyprinodontidae > Jordanella > Jordanella pulchra. The sequence continues at coordinate 6,635 of JAUZNJ010101735.1, read as the reverse complement.
ATGTGATCTTATAGGCCTGAAAAACTGCTTCATCCCTTCTTTTGTTTGTGCCTTTTGTTTAACACAAATAAAGTTGCACAGTCTCGTTAAAAAGCCAGTGGCTCGTTCTTGTTGAGTAAAAAGATTTTCTGACAGATTACCGTATCCTGCCAGTGTATTATTTGCTATTTTTCTACTTTATGCTAGTTCTCATTTTATTTTTTTGCTGTTTCCTAGTAAATAAAGCTCTTTGTGTATATTTACAATAACAAAGAAGGTTCTACACTGCTCAACTTAGAGCTCTCTAAGTTGAAAGATGTTTAAGATTAATGTGAGGTAATTTGTGTTGCTTTCAGCTGAAGAGGAGAATACATCCCAAGGAGGAACAGGAAGCGTCCTTCCTAAAAAAAAAAAAAAAGTTTGTTCCTGAATAAACAAAGACGTTGAGGATACATGTGTCAGTGTTTGAGAAAGAGAGTGAAAGAGAGTTTAATCCCATGTAACCACAGGGCTTCTGCCTGTAATCCTGACAAGGTTTCATGCTCCGGAATTTGTTTTGGACTATTTCAGGCTTGCTCACATGAAAAACTAGCAGGAGCCCCAGCGTTTGCACTCCATGCATGCTGGGATATCTCCGTCAGACCGCCTTTGCAGTAGGTCATTTAGGACCTTTGGGAGTCCATTAGAAGCTCATAGAGAATTGATGCTCAGGATGACTGTGTCTTCAGCTGGAGAACAAAGCCAAGCTGTGAGAGATGCTGGCAGCAAAAACATGAGCTCAATGGAGGCAAAGTATGTTAGATCTTCCTCATCAAGATGCAGCAGAGATTCAGGCAACAAAGCCTCTGGATTTACGTGATGCTGCACTTAACAAGATGCACATAAATACATGAAAAAAAAACTCTGATTTCATGTGGTCTTCAACTGAAAATAGTGAAAGTAGAAACTTATCAAGCCTCTATGGTTTGTCTCTACCAGCTTAGTGCAAGTAGATATTTGCAGCTTGAACAAAACACCTTAGATTAAGGAGAACGATAGATTGAGCAGCGGCTCTTTATAACCAAACGTTAACTATTGCTTAAATGAATAAATACTATGCAAAAGTCTGATAATATCACATCCAAAATGAAAGCATTGTCATAGCTTGGAATTAGTAGTTTATTAATACATAAGAAGAGGTGCAGCTAATGGGAGATGCTAGGTCACCATTTCTTTTAAGAGTAGCCAAAACAAGACAAATTTGAAACGGTGAGCAAAACTAGCTTAATTCACGAGATTGTGTCTTAGTATTACCAATAATTATACTGCAAATGTTAAAAATATAACAGTAAACCAAATTAAAAAATGACGCTTTGTTTTATGATTTTTTTTTCTGTCAAAGACGCCGCCATGTTCAGGTACTTCAAACAGTGACATCACAGGGTTGGTTGACGTTCTAGCTAGTCATTGAATATTTTGATAAAACCAGTTATATCTCACAAGTAAAACACTTTGGTCTGATGGAGACGAAGCTGAAAGGACACTCAAGCATCTAAATCATGTTGCTTATGCTTTTGAGTCCATCCTCTGTGTGACTTGAGTTGTGGAAGAGGCAGTTTTGGAGCCGAGGTTCTGACTATCCCCGCTTTCCACAGATCAGTTGTGGAGATTATGTAAAGAAGGAGACTTTTGAGTCTGGACACTAGCGGTGCATCGGACAGCCGGCTAAAGCCTGAAGCTGCTCTGAGGGTTTTTAATTTCACCGTCTATAAGGTGGGCTCTACTGACCGACTAAAACACCCTGATAGTTGGTCATCGGCAACAAACAGCCAGTAAAAACAGAGCTTAAAAATAAGCTAAGCAGGCAGAGCAGAGAAATGTAAAGTTACAGTATGTTAGCAGGTACTAAGCCATTAACTATGCCCCGAACTTCAAAACAAACATCCATCACTAGAGCTTAGTTCTCCAACTTTATCCCCTATTGAGGCTCTTAATAACACGTTTTTATATCAAACAGCAGCCGTCAGGATGAACACATCCCTGCAGCGCAGGCTCCTTTTGCCACAGGCTACCATAGTGGGTCCAAACCTCCACAGAAATGGTCTATTTCCTACCTTTTTTCCCTGTTTCTGCGACAGGCAGCTCTCCTTCACCATCCCACAGACTTTATTCCTGAAATGTCCGGCTCCGATGTCTTTGCTCTGGGGTCGTTTATATTAATATTTGTTATTATCAGAGTTAGACTAAGGTCAGAAAAAATCAGTATCGGCCTTTAAAAAACCTGTATCGGTCCATCTCTACTCGGGAGTAAAGAGGAATTTGTTATTGTTTTGTATAAAAATGCAGTTAGTGCAACCCCTCAGTTTAAGTTTTGAAAAAAAACTACATTAAATCTGCAGCATATTGACTTCAGATATTAACAGTTTTTTTTATTCATTAACAGTAAACTGGTTTATATTAACAGAAACAAAAAAACATGAGCACCATAGGAACATATTTATCCAATTACTGAGTATACAGTCGGTGTCTCTTGGAAAATATTTTTTGCTAAAATCACTAAAATCTGTATAAGTAAATATGTTTTTCAAATGATCTGATTCCAATGCAAAAACCTGCATTGTGCTCACCATGCAAACGGATCAACAAAGAGATTTTCTCAACTCAAAATGTTTTTATTATGTTGTGTTTATCTCTGAATTCAGTATTCTGATCTCTTATGTCAGACGATGTTTACATGTCTTTCCTTTCCGGTTGTACTTTCCTGTTAACATGTTTCTAAGTATTTCCAAATCCAGCAGGATCCAGTGTCCCATTACAGGCCTCACCCTGGCAGCTAGGCTATGCTTAGAAAACAATGTGCTGCATTCTGTTTTCTTTGGAATTGATGTCACCCTCTACTAACCAATTGTAAACCTAAAATCCAGAGGGATTTGCAATACAGGCTAAAAGCCATGCTGTTCTCAGGATTTCATGCATTCAAATACGATAACTTCAACGTAAAGCTTTATGTCTTGAGACTGATGAAACGATGCACAACTCATTAGAAAGGCAAATAGACCGTCTACCTCTGCAGCATTAACTTCATATATACATACTAAATGTTTTGTATCCTCCTGTAAGAAGCTGCACAGTCACTGTACACAAGGATTTCTAGATGACTTTCTTTCCGATTTGTTGTTCAAGTTATTCTCTGTTTATATGAAACTAAATGTTAACTTAAATCATTTTGCAAATGTCTTTTTCTTCACTTCCAAATTCCAGGCTTGTCTTTTGTCTCAATTTTAGCTGCGCAAAGAGGAAATAAAAACAATAAAAAACGGGCTGAACTCTTGTTTAGGGGAGAGTTGTTGGTATATTGAGAGTTTTGCTTTGGTACTTTAAGTGTCTCCCACTCCATCCTACCATGACTTGTGCACAAGACGCTAAGATCCTTAAAGTCCTTCCCTTGATGCAGAGACTGAACCCGAACCACCAGTCGCCAAACACCTCGTCAGACTCAGAGGAACTGAATGTCATCCCAGCCGCTTCACACTGAGCTGCCACTAAGTACAGGGGAGGTGAAACCCTCTTCTCCATGACTGTATCGTGAGGTACTGTCCGTGAAAACCCAACGTAGAATCAGTGACAAGTGGTGAAGGCCTGGAAGAGTCAAAATCTAGGACACTTGTGGGAGGATGAAAGCCTGTTTGCTTTTCAATCTGAGATACATTAAGCCAGAGCCTCTGGAACCTGAACTAGGCTATACAGGAAAACTAAGAAAAAGATGTTCTGATAGTTTTTACGCCCTCTCTGCCCACTTCTCTTGAACTTTCTCTCCCTCTTCTACTGTTCTCCAGGCCATAACCCATTTCCAGAGCCTTCAGCATGTCAGTATGCCAATTCTAATCCTTACATGCCATCCAGCCACAAGGAAGCTTTCGAACCACGCAGGCAACTCCCTATAATATTCAGTAAATAATTATTTAATTTAGTAATTTCCCAGCAGGCACTTGACTTTAATGTCACGTTGAAACAATGGGGTACCCCAACGTTGTTTTACCTTGCATTATGATGCCAAATGAAAGTCGGACTTATGCTAAATCCTTTCTATTTAAAATCTGTAAAATATACAAATTAGAAAAAACAAAGTTTGAGAAAATAAAATAATAAAAATAAAGAATATAATAAATTTGAGAAAACAACAAAGTTACTCTTGAAAACCGTTTCTGACTCAGAAGTTTTTTGAAGTCTCATTTATGCCCGCCTACTAAAGTCTGGTTTTAGCCAATCACACTATCAAACTAGAAAAGCACTTGGAGAGTGCACATATTGTGACCTCCACCTTCACCCTGAACCTGGATCATTACCAAAATGTAATCATTTGTCAATGGTTATAATATGTCCCTTCTGTGAAAATTTGAGCAAAAGCCGCCCAAAACTTTTCAAGTTATTTTGAAAACAGACAAATAAACAAACGCAGATGAAAACATAACCTCCGTGGTGGAGGTAATGAAACAGCAGCAGGCACCATGAGAAACCACATTCACTTTTATGCTCTTGCTGTTTCTTTTTTATAGATAACATTGTGGATTTTGATAAACAGCTACGTGAATGTCCTCCTTCTCTGCCAGGTTTATTTAGTCTCTTAAACCGTAATACTGCAACATGATGGGCTGATCTGATTGGTTGAACGGGGAGCAGCAAAAGTCCTATTCTCTTGTGTTTGTGAACACAAAGATATGGTGAGAAATTCAGCTTGCAGGCAAGGTTACCAGCTGTCAAGGTTTAGTTCCCATATTGATTGTCATTGTGTCACCATATGACTAGTCTCACCATAGAATCTTAACCTTCTTTTGGCTTCCTTTTTAAACATTTAAAGCAAAACACACGTTCACAATCAGAACAGGGATGACAAATCAAGAGATCCAGGTTTCATGGTGTCACATGTTCAGCTGAACATGTAGAAACACCACAATAAGTGCTTTGAAATCTGTCTCAAGGCCGTTCAGTACTATTGTGAAAACAGCCGTGTACACATGAAAAGACTTCCTGTGTTTCTGAAAGAGTTGAGTGCTGCTGACTGTCAGAGGCTGATGCATCGTTATGAAAGTCAAACGGCAAGTTTTTCTCCTTAACTGAAGCTGCTCAAGATAATGAAAGGAACAGATACTAAGTCAGCTGAGAATCACTGTGCAGAAAGTGCAAAGAGTCATATGACTGTAATAATGTGTGAGAACTCATTGTTATGTACCTCCAACTTTAACAAAATGAACTTTCTTACATGTGTGTCAGATCTGATCAATGCATATTTTGTTGGTCTTACATGTAAAATGTGTTTGGTTTAAACCTAATTTCTCCACATCAACCTAAACATGCATCTATTAACATCAAGCTGTTCTTCAAAAGAGAAAAGAAGATAGATAAGATGTAAAGAAGTTTTCATGAAAAAAAAAGTACAAAGATTTATGTTTAACATAAGAAAAAAACAACTACATCATATTTCAAGTACATACTATCTAAGGTTTTATTTTAACACAAAAATACTAATTTCATCAGAAAATCATCTCATCTAGCTGCTCAAATTGAGGGCAAACACAAAGAAATAAGGACCTCTCTTTAGATTTTGTATATATATATCTATCTCTCTCTCTATATATATATATATATATAAATGTATATATATATATATATATATATACATATCTATACATCTATATATATATGAACTGTAGTCAAGTTTATTAAAGGGGTCTGAATACTTTGAAATTGTATTTGTTTTCTGGGGTTTAACTACATTTTTGGGTTTGGTTATTTAAAGACTGTAGCTGAGAGACGATCAACTTCTTGTCGTAACAGAATATATCCGTTTTATATTAAAAAGTCTCTTAGATGATTACTCGTCCATGTTTCTGTTCTTTGTAAAAACACAGAATCATCTACGATCTATTGGCCTCACTCAGAAAGGTTGTCTGGAAGGATTTGATATAAATTCCTCTTTTATTGCAGTGGCATAACTGCACAACATTAAACAGGCTGCTGATCGTTGGAGATTTGCTTTTTTTTTTCATTACTTTCAGATTTGATGTCATGTTGATCGCAAGTTACCAGATCTCCTGATACAGCGGGGGCTTCCTTGGTAGCAGCGGACTGCAAGCTGCAGCGTCATCATGGGAAAACGGAGTTCACAAATCCAGAAATACCAGCACTAGTCACATTGGTGACAACAGTTTTTATTTTTTTTTCTCTATCTGCTACTACGGCTGAGTGGAAATCCCAGCCTTGTGTCAGCTGCGCCCTCTGAACTCTGTTCCTAAGGGTAAGGCAGCTTTGGCCACTGAAACATTCCTCTGACACAGTTATATGGAAAGCAGTTGTTGCTTTAAACAGAGGGCTGTGAACAAATACAATACAGGAAAGGAAGCAGAAATCCGACGCTGTGATATGAGGATTAATCACATAGATGATAACATACTGTCCACCGACAGAACATTTTGAACACACATTTGAAACAGGTCGTTTTAAAATGAAGCAACAGTCTTCCATTTATGTTCAAAGTATTTAAAAAGTTGTTACCTGAGCACATACTGAGCATGTTTTCTGAAAGAGAAGGGGGGTATAACATAAGGGGTCACTCAAACTTCAAGATCCGCAATTTTAGAACAACAAGAAAAAGCTTCTGTATTTCAATTAAAGGTGTA
>JAUZNJ010101724.1:0-21122 GCA_034780135.1 Jordanella pulchra | reverse complement strand
TTATAAATTTATATCTATAGATATATATCTATATATATACGTGTGCATAGATTTAAATCTTTAGGTTATACTGAACACATAAATGTCTGCTTTTGAGATGGGGGGGGGGGGATAAACCAAAGCGACTAAGGGCTAATGTTTTACGCTGACAGCTGCAGAGGTGAGCATGCGCAGTACAACCCAGATATGGCTAATAAAGTTAGCGTACAGCACCACCGGAAGTCTTATAGAGGCTACTATAGAGATTTCAAAGTTAAAGCACGGATGCCTGTGTGTGTGTGTGTGTGTCTATATATATATATATATATATATATATATATATATATAGGAAATTGAACACAGATGAAATATTACTTGTAAAAATTTTTCAACTCACGAAGTAAATTTAAATAAATATATCTTTCTTTTTTTTCTACATATTTTTAATGTTCAAAAATTTTACTTTGGAAAAATCCATCCGGAAGTTTAAAGTTTGTCGGGTGCATTGACAATCCTGACGTCGGTTTGCAAATGTCCATCAACTGTAAGGAAAATGATGGCCTCTTCGTGATAAATCAGTTGTTTGTTTCCCTTACCTTAACTTGACACAACAAATCTTCACAGACCCGACCATGTAAGGTTTATTATCCGTTATATGATAGCTAACTACCGCCGTAACCAGAGCAATAAGACGATGACGGCTCAGAGCAACGCTTGTACTGTCCGGACATGTCCAGTCTCTCTCGCCATTTTTCTCCTACTTATCACTTTACATGTGGTGCAACCGGCTCCTGAGTTTGATCCGTATAAAGTCCTGGGTGTCAGCAGGAGTGCCAGCCAGGCGGAAATTAAGCGAGCATACAAGAACCTGGCCAGAGAATGGTGAGTAACACAAATGTGTGAGAGGCCATCTTTTTTTGCAGGAAAAAAATTAATAAAATATATATATATAGAGAGAGCCATGATTAACAATTCAAACAACTCATATATTCAGTAACACGTTGGTTTCCCTTCAGGCATCCAGATAAGAACAAGGACCCCAGTGCTGAAGACATGTTTATAAAGATTTCCAAGTCTTACGAGGTAAGTGGAAAACTGTTAAATTATAATAACAGGCTGTACACCTGCTTGTCTTTTTCACTTAGTTTCAGTATCTTTTTCAACAAAGCCAGAAGTCTGAAACCAGTTTAAACACATTTAAACAGCCAATAATCCTGCTTGACTTATTTTGCATTTGTTTTCATTATCTCCTTAATAAAATCAAAAGTAAAACAAGTCAACCTGTTTCACTTCTGCTTTTACTCAGATTTTGTCTAATGAGGAGCGAAGGTCCAACTTTGATCGCTATGGGCAGATGGATGAAAACCAGCCTTTCGGACATTCGCCTCATCATGGTTTCCGCCACTTTGACAACAGCTTCTACTTTGATGAGTCTTTTTTCCATTTTCACAGGTATTCTGTTTTTTGTGAGTTGAATGGATGAGCCTCAGCATTTATTTTACAGTAAAATAAATCATAAAACAAGCTGGTAGTTTACTTTAAAACAGCTTAAAAAATGAAATCTAATCCACACCTGCAGACTCTTTATACTTCGAATATGGATTTTTTTTTTTACAGAGTTGTTCTACTACACTGAATTATCACAAGTTTTCTATCGATCTGCTTCAATTTTGGTAGATCGGTTATCGGCCCATACTTGGCTATGAATCAGATCTTGTCACGTCTGTAAAGGTTGGATAATCACCAACTCTTAATGCTCTAAACTTCACATTTATCTTTGAAAGCAATTATTTAAGATCTTTTATTGTCTCTGTAGTATTCTTCAATGTATTTCAGCGAGGTGAGATTCAAATATTTTAGGTATCTTATAATCTTATAACTACTTACAGTAAGTTTAAAAAAGAAATTTCTACTAGTCACCATCTTAACCAGCATTTCAGGCGTGTTAAAGATCGGCGATAACCAGAAACCTCCAATCGGTGCGCCCCTAATACAAACTGAACGGGGATATCTTGTGAGGATGTTTTTCTTTGATTCTCTTTTTTGTGGAAATGTTGATTTCAGTTTATTATGAAAACTTAATTTAGCTTAGTAATTTAATTGAAAGTGTTGTGGCTCAGCTTTGACACAGATGCAGCATGGACAAGTAATTTACGCAGGCAAAAAGAAATCAATTTTCCAGGTAAAGTCCATTTAGTTCTGTAGTTTATTTTTTTCCTTTTCAAGCAAGCAAACATCAATTGACAAACCTTTTTCCCCCTGCTTCTCTTGCGTTGGTTAAAAAACCCATACGCCCACCCAGATGCATGCTGGTCCTACCAATAGCAGCCTATTTACACTTAATCCACCCGAATTACTCATAACTATTCAAAAACAAAGAAAAATAACCAAAACAAACAAACATTTTCTCAAAACAAATACTGAACAATAAAGTAAAATAAATAACTTGAACAAGATTATTCACAAATAAAATCCAATTAATTAATAACAAAAAACAATTAGCTCCTACAGAAAAACTTAAATGATCATAATCTGTTTTGCAAATTTGTTTCATGTGACGACTGGTTTTATGTTTGTCTCTGATCATCGAGTTACTCACAGCTGATGAAAGTCTGAAATTCAGCTTCTAGAAAATAATACTGTAACCTGAATTACTGAAATAAATAATCTTTTTAGATGTTCTTAAAATGTTATTTTATATATTCGAGAGACAGAGATTAAGTGGAATCGTGATGGAAAGTCTGGAATATTTTCTTTTGTAGAGCCAATAAAAGAAAGCCCGTCTTTTTGTCTGACTCTGTGTAGGTCCAGGGACTTTGCAGACAGCAAGTACATGCTGCACCACGCCCAGTTTAACAGCGACGTCCTCCCAGACAGCTACAAGAGGCCCTACCTCATCAAAGTAACGTCTGAGTGGTGCTTCGCCTGCATCCACATTGAGCCTGTGTGGAAGGAGACGGTGCTGGAGCTGGAGCCTTTGGGTACAACACTGATTTTGTTGCATAACAAAAACACCACGATTAACGGCTGAACCGATTTGTTAAACTTTAAGTCAGTAGAATAGTTTAAATTTGCTGCATTTGAAATTTATTTAAGCTTTATTTGCATTGTTCCTAAATCTGTTAGTGCTAGGTTGACAATACTTTCTTCCATTGGCCTTCTTTTCTTTCATATTTACATACGTGTATGACCAAAAGAAAAAAAGAATCTATAGTTGAATAAATCTGCAAGTGGCTACGTTTTTTATTTTTCTATTTGAAGCACTGAATGTGTGATGTTTTAAAATTTTCTTGATAAGATAAATATATTACAGATTTGTTATGTTTTTTTTTACATATATTTTTTGACAGTAATATATTTGGAGCAGTGGGTCACTTTTAGAAAAATCAGGGGAGAAAATGTGTGTTTTTACTACTTCAGTGTGTGTTTTTTTTTTTTTTCCTTTAAATGTACCATAATTAAAATTGATGTTGAATCAGGTGTGGGCATCGGTATTTTGGACCTGGGCTATGAGCGTCGCCTGGCCAACCAGCTGGGAGCTTACCGAGCTCCCTCCATCATGGGGCTGGTGAACGGCAGGGTGACTTTCTTCCACCAGGCTGTGGTACGGGAGAACCTGCGACAGTTTGTGGAGGATCTGCTGCCTCGTAACCTGGTGGAGAGGGTACCAACGCTTTGTCTTCACCCTTAAAAAGGTTTCTCTGGAGCTTGTTAAGTTTCTTTAACATCTGTGGTTTTTGGCAGATCAACGACAACAACTATCAGGCTTTCCTTGACAGCTGGCATGTGGAAAATAAGCCCAGTCTGCTGCTGTTTGACCAAATCCCTGCTGTTCCTCTTCTCTACAAGGTAAAGGCATTTACTTAGAAATGCACCTGAAAAGTCTGTTTGGGAATCGGAGAGAATCGCAAAACTATTCAGTCTATTTCTTTATTAAATTGAAGTTAGCTTAAAAATCTCAGCATTTATTAATTACGGTAAGTTTTAACCCTAATAGTTGCATATTTGTTTTTAGGAGGGAATCTGTTCTGTTAAAGTTGTTTGCTGTTTTAACCTCTTCCTTTTTTTGATGTTATAATCACAAGTTGCCTTTTGGGACATAAATACGTGGACATGTATAGAGAGAGAGTTTTACTTGGTCTGCTGGAACACTTGAAGTTTGAAAGTTCAAACTGGACATAACGTCTTATTAAAGCAGATTGTTGTTTATCACTTAGAGGAGATAAAGTCCCACTTTTCATCTCTGCGCAAAAGTCAAAAATAAAGAGTATCTCTAACTAGACTTTGTGTAAATATAAAGAATCACTGCTTACTACGGACCATTTGGATCTTCTTGTAAGTTCAGATTCTCTATAAGGTCATAAAAAGGTTTCATTGTACGTTTTGATGGGGTGCTTCCTAATGGACGCTGGTTCGATTGGGTTTAGGTAGAAATGCAAACTCCCTCACAGAGCATACATCTCTTGGACTAATCAAGCCACCGTTGTAATGAGGGTGGTACTAAAATCACACCTGATCTGCCGTCTGTTGCTGAGCAGCGCTGCTGCTAGCATCCTGCAGATCTTGTTCAGCTTGCAGGATGCTTGAATAAGCTGCTCTAAAGACTCTGAGTGACTTTGCAGCTGTGGAAGCTCCCTTTCCAATGGGCTATAACCCACTTGCAAGAAATACAATTTAAATGTGACCTGGACTTTTAAAAAAGTCCTAGCTAATCAGTTTGGACCAAACAAGTGGATCAAAGGATTTTTCTAGTGTGAAAATGCTCAGAAATGCGCCTTAATTTATGTGTCACTTCGTCCAGCAACAATCCCTCCCTACAGGTCCCAAAAAGCAAAGCTTCCTGCACTGAGTGGAACTCTGCTCCTGTGATATGGAAATCCCAATTATCTGCTCACGTTTGACTGTCCTCTAACATAAGATCAATCCTGAGTGGAAACACATACATTTAACATAATACGGTTAAACAAAACATAGAGAGTTACTGATGTAACTTCAGTTCTATTAATGTTATTCTTTACCATCCTTTAGTTGACAGCGTTTGCCTTTAGAGACTACGTACGCTCCGGCTACGTGGATCAAGGTGCATCCCACAACACCAAGCTCCTGCGGCAGTTTAACATCAACACCTACGCTCCCACCATGCTGCTGTTTAAGGAGGATACGGAGAAGCCTGTAGACATTATCCAGGTACAACTTGAATCCACTGATGTCTGAAACTCTGTCGGAAAAAAATCCTTAAAAGTAACAAACAAACATTGGTTTTATTTTTATTTCTTTGGAGAGATTGACTTGAATTTGTCTTCCAGGCCAGAGGGATGAAGAAACAACTCATGGACGAGTTTGTTTCCAACAACAAGTTCCTGCAGGTGCCGCGGCTCGTCAACCAGCAGCTGTTTGATGAGCTGTGTCCCGTTAAACAGTTCCACCGGCGGAGGAAGTACGCAAGTTATAGCAGATTGTCGATGGCTTGTTTAGACTCCTCTTCTTTCTTAAGTTCTTATTTGGCCAAACTAACCTTTTCTACCTCTCCTCTGCTTGCAAACACCTGGGTGAGACTTGAAATAAAATTCCCAGATACTTTGAGCCTTATCATGGGACACTGATGTCACAGACTGCTTCCCGCATGCCCAGGATCGTTCCTTTGACTAGAACCCATGTGTGGCTAAATCCATATTTTTTTCGTATTTGTGAAATGCTTTAAAAGGAAAAGGCTGAGATAGAATAACAAAAATGATCAACAATAAACGGTTATCGACTCCAGTGGCTTGGAGAAGTGCTTGAACCCTTAATCTAACTGCAAAATATTCACAATTTAACAAAAAACAGTTTTGAAAAATTTATATTGTTAGTTCATTATATGGAAATACATAGACATTTTGAAACGATTTGCATTCATTTGCATTCAGCCTCCATAAGCAAATACTTTATAGAACCGTGTTTTGCTACAGGCTGGTGTGAGGCTTTGGAGACGTGTCTTTAGCTGCTTCATGCTGAAAGAGACTCAGTTTAATTAGATGATCCATATATGTTTGTATCAAAATCAGCCCATTGTTGGGTCGATAAGGTTCGCTGGAAGGTGAACCTCTGCCCATGTTGATCGTCTCTAACAGCTCTTCTTAAGCAGTATTAAACTGTTAACCTTCAACCATCAGTAAATAACTGTGCTGCATGAAGGGAAAGTAGTAAAATCCAGCGTATAAAGTAAAGTGGCGTGGGTTAGGTAGGTGTTTTAAAGAGAGGAAGGCTACACCAGACCCGGCAATGAACACTCCACAGCTATGGGTGTGTCTTAATTCAATGGATGCATCCTTGAAACGACCCGGTCTACATGGGCCAGGACCTCAGAGACTATGGAATAGCTGGAAGTGATGAGATCAACTTTGGTGGATTAGGAACCGCGACAGCATGAGGGATATATCTGCACTCCTACTGATCACTAGAAGAACTTTTGTCTTTAACATGAGTAAGTTATTAAGTTACCAGTAATATATCCTGCTTTGATCACCTAAAAGTCCCTGTCTTGACCGTCTGCATCTGAAATGCGTTTATATTGTGCTGCTTGTATAAACATTCGCCTGAGCCACAGGTCGTCACATGCGTACGAATAGGACGCTGCTCTGCTCTAACCTGTCTGGTGTTTTTTCTCCTTTGAATTCCTGAAATCTTTTAAGTCGCGTTTAATTTGGGTCTGAAAAGCTTTTCTGTCTCTTGTGAAGAAATTCATTCGCCCACATCATTATGCTGCCACCTCCGTGTTTCATGGTGAGGAAGGTTCGTTCAGAGGGATTTTATAGCATCAAATCATAAATAGGTTTTTTGCATATAGGCCTGAACGATCGGTGTTTTGTTTCTTTTAACTTTACGTTATTTGAGTACTGAGCTGTTGTTTTTGTTTAGGGCTGAAGTTGCAGCATTCTCGTTCCATTTTTCAGACGATCCATTAAGCAGAGCTTTGTGAGCTGCTCACAGCCTGGGAGATTGTTTCATTAGGTTTGCTTCGGATGTTTGTTCAGTGATGTTCTCAAACAAACCTTTAAAGGCCCTTAGAAACGGACAGATTTATACAGAGATTATATTACAGAAGGTGTAGGTTTCACTACACAGACATAACATCAAATAGATTGGAAGGTAATTAATAAAATCATGATTTTAAAAAGCAAAAACTCAATAGAAAGTTTATCACAATTAAAAACAGAGCTGAACAGTTTTGCGAAAAGTCAAAATTGCGATTATTTTTAAACAACATTGCGATTTTTATTTTGATTTTAAGCTTGTACATGTTTCACTCTAGGCTTTCTGTTTTTGAAAGCTTGCTTCATTGTTGCAGGATTTTACTGCAACCTTTGTTGGAGAAAGTGCTTCCAACTGTTGCACAGATGAATCTAGCTGCAACTCTCTCCAGTTCTCTGTGTCGGGGGGAAAAAAAAACAACTTTAAGCATTTTACTGCCACCCAAAGAGCTGGAGTGAAAGATTTAATGTTTTACTCTTGTTAAATATGATGCAACCAAGACTGACCGCATCTGCAATTTGGAAATTGCGTTTTGTTTAATTGCGATTATATTGACAAATGCGATTAATTGTCCAACCCTAATTAAAAACCATAAAAAACTTCTACATCTTCCCAATGTTTTACTTTAGACGAGGGCTCTTTAGAGCCTCTATAGTGACTCTTTAACAGTGGCTGAAAATGATAACGAATCAACTAGTAGTTTAGTTTAGTAATTTCCCAACAGAAACAAATGTTTTTTTTCTTCCTATAAATAAAAATCTATGCTTTTTCTTTATGAAGTATTTCAGGTTTTCACTTATTAGAAAAGCTAAAAATATAAACAAAGCATTGCTTGTTACCTATAGAAGATATTTACCAGAAATAATAAGTAGTTTTAATGAAAGATCGTGTAATATTTGCAGCTTTAAATGACTTTTACTAAATGGCTCTTTGGGTTTTAAAGGCTGCAGACCTATTATTGAGCTTTTTACTGCTAATGATAAGTGGCGGTTCTTCGGGGATAGGAAAACATAGAAAAAAACAAGGCAATCATTTATAATTTTTTTATATTAATAACGTCAAATTATTTAGTTTATTTAGATTTTATGCTGTTCCAATAAAAAAAAAAAAATTATTTTTCTTTACCCAAAACTAAACCTCCCATACAATGGGGAGTAAAGTAACTGAAGTAATTAGTTTCTAAATGTACTAAAAGTTAAAGCTATTCTTTGGAGTTCTGGGTAAACCTTCATCAACAATTCAGGAAAATTACATTTTTCGATTATTTGAATGAAAATCATCATTTAAATCGGATCAGAATTAGAGCATAAGTCAAACTTATCAATTCAGCTGTAATAAATGTGGTTATTTTTTTAAAAATTCGGATCAAAATAACATTTACCAGAGGAAAACGGTAATGGATGTCAACCCGACTAAAGCGTCACATTCATTTTGAAATCATAATTAAACCAGAACTGTAAAGAACAAAACGAAATGAGTCCAAGGGAGCCGTCAGTCACTACGTCTGTTCATGTCTGTACCTTCGTCCTGAGTTTACTGAGACAGACAGAGTGCAGCACATGAGAGCGATCAGTTGAAACGCAGCCTTCCTGTTTCAGGATGGTCCCTGCAGCTCATTTTACGGTGACTCCTTTCATGTTTTTATGCCAGGTACTGTGTGCTACTCATCACTGGGGAGGATGAAGCCTTTCTCCCAGGAAACAAGGCCTTCGTTGACTTTGCCACTGTCAACAAAAAAGACATTCTACGGTTTACATACGTCTACCAGCGTCAGCAGCAGCCTCTCTGTCAGGCGCTGCTTCACTCCCAGGCCGCTGCCTTTCCTCAGGTCGGTTCACACATGTGATCAGTAAACAGCAGGGACAGGATGAACCTTTCTTTAGTTTTTTGTTTTTTTTCTTATTGACGCAGCTCGGAACGCTGAAACCGTATCAGATTTGTTGTTTCGGATTACAGACACACGTGCTGCGCCTCAGTTAACAGTAAAAGTGTTCTCCGATAACGCTGGCAGGTGGTGATTCTGGAGAGGCGGAGCCAGGCGGGCAGGGTGCTCTACCGCTCCGTGAGCGGCGGCTGGAACGGGAGCGAGGAGGACAAGTTCCGGCTCCACGAGCAGCTGGAGCTGCTGCAGAAAGACCCCACCTACCTGAGCTCTGACGCCACCTTACCGGAGCTCAACAACGAGATGGCTCCAGTAAGTCATGGGCGACGTGACCTGAGCTCAGTTTGGAGACAGAAAATCATGATTTTTACCCTCGTAAAGAACAAATGTCATCATTTTGATCTTCTTTCCAGATGTTTATTATTCAGTGGATGAACGCAGCTTATGATTACATCCTTCAGATATACGACGGCCTTCTCTACTCGAATTGGTAAGAGAGTATTTCCCCCAGGAAGCTGCAGAATAGCATGAAACAAGAGACAAATGTAAAAAAAAAAACCATTTTCTTTTCTTTCCCGTTGCATCAGGCGAGAAATGATGCCCATTCTGTCCTTGATCTTCTCGGCTCTCTTCATTCTGTTTGGCACCGTCATCATTCAAGCTTTCAGGTAAGCTTTACTGACCTAACTGAATATGCAGGTGTTTACTTGTCTGTCTGAAAGTTACTGCTCATAATTTCTAGTTGTTAACTCGCCTGCTGTTGTTTTACAGCGAGCCAAGTGAGAGTAAACCTCACAAACCGAAGCCAACGGAGCAAAACCAAACTCAAACCGAGGACGACGCATCGAGCAGAGCAAGCACCTCAAGGTGAGTCAGTAAGTTGAAGCCGAAACATGACTCAGCACAGGGGTTCCCATAGTGGGGGTCGGGACCCACCGGGGGGTCGCAAATGTGGTTCCTGAGGGATACAGAGAGACAAATATAAATGAAACTACATGAACATAAATGTCCCAGAAAATATGTCGATGTAACATTTATTCATTTATCTACTACATCATTTAAACATTACTTTTAAATTTGAATTGTAAAATGCAGATTTTATCTAATAGTTAAATAATGAAACATCAGATCAGAACTACATTTAAAAGTATTTAGAAAATGAATATAATTACTTCACTTTATATGTATAAATACATTTGGTGTGAAGTCATTCCATGTATTTTTTTTGGGGGGGTCACAGGCTGAAATGTTTGGGAAACCCAGATTTATCACATATTTTAGGAATGGTCATTTTAAAGGAAGGTCAGGACGGTTCACTCAGATGTCAACACTGGTCAGGCAGGAATGTTTTTAGACAAAGCCAGTTAACTAAACACTTTATTATCCAAATAATGTATTTTTTTATTGTTTAGTTTTTCAGAAATTGCAACACAGCAGAAAATCTCACAGCTTTGTAATGAAACTGATATATAAACCATGTCACCCTGTTGAAGGCCTGCGGTTAAGGACTAATAATTCCCTGCATAGCTTATCAGCAACGTAGATTTCCTTTTATAACTTTTATAATTTGTGTTAAATTGTTTTAGTTTTTTGCAGCTGATCACTTTTGTATCAACAGCTCCTGGTTTAATTCTAATGGCTGCTTTTATTAGCTCTGATATCACTGTTTAACTCTGAAGTCCAGCTTGGAGCACAGGGGATATTTGCTGCCACCTTGTGGCAGATTCCGTTTTTATTCTGCCCCTTCTTTTGCATCAAGTCGGATTGATCCTGGATCATGTTTTGCAATTTTCACCTTTACGTAAAAAAAAATGTATTTTCGCTCTTGAGAACCCGACTTCATAAATCAAAAATATGTAGGGAACAGAAAATGTATAAAAGATAATATGGAAATGCCTAATGTTAAAAAATTGTATCAAAAAACAAAACCCGTTTGCAGTTCCACCTGAACTCACCATTAAAACCAGTAGAAACGCTCTACTTACCAAGCAGGTCCTACCATCACTAACATAAGCGATTGGATTTTGACTCTACTCAGACTTTAATCAGAACGTTGCTTTGGTCAGATGGGCCTCGGATCAATCCTTCTCTACAACGATCACTACTGGTTGGTTTGACAAAAGAGATGCTGCAGGATCTTTGGGCTTCCAAAGGCACCAGGAACCTCATGTTAATGCATGATGTCGTACATTTTATTTAGACTTTGCAAACTGAAAAGATAAACTATATATGTATGATTGTCATTTTAAAGACAGTTATTGCTTAATGTAGAAGTGTTCCCCCGAAGTTAATGATCTACAGTCAGCTGTGGGTAGAGTACTTACAAATTGTAATTACAGTAAGAGTAGCACTTTTTTTCTCAAGTAAAAGTAAAAAAAGTATTTGGTAAAAAGGCTACTGGTGCACTGAGTAATCATTAGATACTAACATCTAATTTAATGTTTAGAAATGATGCTGGCAGAGAGAGATTAGGTACAAAATATGGTACTTTAAAGATTCAAATGCATAAAGAATACAAATAACTGTCATGAATATGAAAGAACAAATGATTGAAGAATAAATTCTTTCACTAAACTAAAACCTCAGAACTGTATATATTTTTGGACAGGGTAAGAAACATCCACTGATGATATCTGCTGTTTATTGTATGTTTGCCTGATCTTAGAGCAGTTCAAATTACTCAGAGGACAGAGTAGTCTGAGATTTTACTCAAGTAGGAGGAGCGATACTTTGCAAGAATATTACTCAAGTAAAACTAAGAAGTACGGCACAAAAAAAATACTCTTAAAGATGTTACTCAAGTACATGTAACAGAGTAAATATAACTAGTTTGCTCCTTTTAAGGCATTCAAAGGATGGATGAATCTTAATCTCCCAGTAGTTCGATCTGCAGATGCATAATATTTCCTGTTGCTCTTCACTTAGCTGTGCTCTCCTCTGTTGTTTCCTGTGGTTTGTGCAGCCGTCCTCCAAAGAAGGACTTTGTGGAGGTGACAGAGCTAACAAACATCACCTACACCAGTAACCTGGTGAAACTGAGACCAGGTCACATTAATGTTGTTCTGGTTCTCACCAACACCTCCAAGAATGCTTTGCTCAGGAAGTTTGCAAAGGAGGTTTTTTCTTTCTCTGGGTGAGTCTAAAGGAGCAAAATGTGTATTAAAAAGTTGCTTTTATCTCCTGTTGATCCTAACACTGTTTTCCGGTCTCAGCACTCAAACCCTCCACTTCTCCTTCCTGAATGCTGACAAGCACCGCCATTGGATGCCTTCGCTCCTTCGCTCGTCCTGTTCGGCTGGACCCGGCGAAAGCCACTCGGACGACGAAGAGTCTTCAGACTACACAGGCCACGTCCTGGCCCTCAACGGCTATAAGAAGTATTTTTGCCTCTTTAGACCCGTCTTCACCGGGGAGGACCCCAACGACTCGTCCTCTGATACCTCTACCTCTAAGAGGAAGTCACGCTCCAGATCCAGGTCCAGCTCCCACTCCCGCTCCCGCTCTCATTCCAGGGAGGACGGAGCCGTCCCTAAACGAGGTTCAAGCAGAGCCACGAGCATAGAAGTCCACCACAAGCTGGACAGGCTGGGACTGTGGATGGAAAGGCTCATGGAGGGCACCCTGCCCAGATTGTACGTCTCATCGTGGCCTACACTGAACGATGCCTCTGACACCCCGGCAGACAGCTGAGGTCAGAGCGAAGAACATCTGTTTTCTTTTTTTTTTTTTTTTTTTCGTTTGGTTTCTGAACAACGAAAGCTGCAGAGCAACCATGCTGTTTTCAAATAACTGTTTAAGTTCTGTCTGATAAACGTAGCGCGGCACTCATCTGTTAGCACTGACGCTGCAGCAACACTTTGCAGAGGAGTGTAAATGCAAATATCCATCAAATTCACAGTCTGTATGAATCACAGTGCAGGAGATGTTAGCTGTGTCTGAGTCTGTCTGAGATTAACAGCAGGAGGCCGTTCCATAAAACCCCTACTGGATTGGAGCAAACATTGTTCAGCATATTTTTTATCCCGTCGTGTTCGGTTGGTTTTATTTATAAATTGTAGCCATGATTACATGTGATGCATATCGACAAGTAACGTCTGTAGTAAAGAACGGGTGCAGACACAGCCTGCTGAGTCAGGGCCAGATGCAAACATTGTTCGCATCACAAACGAACGTACTTGAAAACGAAACAAAGAAAGACCAGAGATGATAGTTTTGATGGAAGTTTCTGCATAATAATAAAAACTTTCCTGAAAAGCCAAGAAAGCTGTTCAGAAATGTAAAGTAGATTAACATTTAGCCTGTTTATTGGGGGTCATACATTAAACAGGGTTTTAAATGAGCAAAAGAAGCAGCTCAGGATGTGTCGATTCCTATGTTGGGCTAAAAACAGATCCAGAGATAGTCCCTTAAAATACTCACTCTGGTCCTAAAGTTGCATTAACAAGCCACTTAGATGCCCTCCAAAGGCTTTTAAAACGTGTCTGAGGTGAAGGGATTTTTGTTTTCTTCATAAATACCAGTTATCTGTAGGAAAAGGCATAGATGGATCTGTTGTGGGTATGCATCCTTTCTTTATTGGACCCAAGGGGTTTGATTCTCTGCTGCTTCTTGTTACTCAGTAGGTGAAGTCATGCTGTGATGGAAACAAGACAGTTTATTTTTTTATTTTTGCACTGCTTGAATTAGATAAACTCATCAAGCCTCTGAAATGCACTTCAATTTTGAAACGTCAAATCTTTAGTTTGATTTTTAGCAAGCAGTCCTAAGGAATATAGAATTAGGCTCAGAAGGATTTGGATTTTACTTTTTGCAACAAAGATAAGACTGAACAAAATATTGGGGCTTTTTTTTTTAAAAAAAAAAAAGGTCTTTTGGATTTTTTTTTTTTTTTTTGCTTTGTAACATAAAATTGGCATATCGACAATTATTTATACCCTTTTTGATGATCAGGGAAAAAGATATACAGACTTTATCTGACTGTAAATGATGTTTCTCTAACTCTGAATCTACCAGGGGTATAAATAAACATTTTAATCATAACCTCCTCATAATTATTAAACTCTGCTACCACTACAAAACATTTTATACACTGAATAAAAAGCTAGGAAAAGTTCCTTTTTTAAAAAATACTGATGATTGGAAAAAAAAAATAACCTTAAGTTTTCTTTAAATCTTTAGCCTTTAATCTGAAGGCTTGAAGTAGGTGACTTTTAAAAGCGCTGTGGATACAGGTCTTTTTTTTTTTTCCTTTCTCACTGATTGCTTAAATGTTTCACTCTACCTAAGTTTTATTTCCTTAACTTTTAGTATTTTGCTGCTAAAGAAACATTTGCTGTAAACTGAAACTTAAAACTTTTTGTTTTTTGTTCTCACTGTAAAATGAAAGATGAGTCATTTTCCAAAATTGTTTATTTATTAAAATGTGTGCATCAGATTCTGTTTTGCTCCTTTGAACTAATAAATATTTCTATCTACATTAAACAGTGCATCTATTCTTTTTTTTTTTAGTTTCTTTTTCAATTTGACAATTAAACAGTAAATGTAGGTATAATTTACAGCAAAAATCAAGAAATATAGATCATAAATAGAACTGCTGGTAAACAGATGCTCTTAAAGCAAAGGCCCAGTCCGTCCCCTAAACACTTCCCCTACACACTAAAACTCTGTGTGTGTTCCTTCTAAGGGTCCACATTAAGGACCGTCCCAAACCGTGTAGTGGGTTGGGTGGGTCGCTCCATTTGACAGTCTGTGTAACGGCAAATTAATGGTGGAGGAAACGTGTGCTTTCAAACATGAGTTCCATTGGTTTGCTGCATTTTTCATCACACTGACAGCAAATCACAAGTTAGGAAATGGAAAAAAAAAAAGATGGCATTAATTCCTAAATAATTTCTTTGAAATAGTTTTGTTTGACTGTATAAAATAATTTTTAAGATGGGGGCAAATGTTTGAATTGATGTCTGGGTTTCTATAGCAACAACTGCTTTTCTTTTCCATTGGTGGGAAAAGGCCGTCCCATTCTCATTTATTCCCCCCTGCCTTCAATCCACACACCCTCCTCAGCAGAGAGGGACTTCATTGGGAATGACTCTCCATAGTTAATGGGTAGAGCATAGGAGGTGGTTTGGGATTATGTGTTTAAAAAATAAACAAACTTAAGGACTATTTGTTTTATTGCTGTAGCGTATCTACACTGAATATTTAGAAATTCAGATAACACGCTCTACTGTGAGAAACTGACTTCACAAAATCAGCAGTAACAAAATTAGAAGTTGTTGTGTCCTGAATAATTTATATGAAATAAGAATTGTCAACGCAATTTTTACATTTATTTGTAATTTTTCTAAGCTAATTATAGTCTTATGTTCTGGGAGAATGATGCAATATTTGCTCTTTTTTTAGACACTTTGATTTATAAAAGAACAAAAACAAAAGAACACAACTTGAAAAAGGCACATGCGTGATGAGCTTTTTAAATCAGTCTGTGCTCCAGGAAAATCCCCACTCACTTTAGACTAAAGGAAACTAAAAACCAAAACTAAGTGGCTAGAAAACCAAACTAGGTTGAAAGTTAGAGCACATTTTCCATTTTAAAATGACATAAATGCAATAAAATATATTGTTATTACATGTGAAAAGGGCTGTGGGTGCGAAGCAACGTAAACTTTTTAAAATATATATATGTTTAGAGATTGCTGGGAATGTTGGACATCTTCTTTTTGGATAGGTCCTCAGGACCAAAAGAGACGGGCAGTAACTCAGCCACAGTCATCTTCTGGTAGGAGAAGTCAGGCTTTGTAAGATAAACGTCCCAGTCACACCCAAACTGTGGATAAAATAGAGAAAAAAGAAAATTATATGCAAAATTCAGGCGTGACGGTAGTAAAGCAAATAAGCAAAATAAATCATCCAGGTATGTACAAGACTAATAAAGTAGGAAAACGGCAAGTAAACCAGAGCTGAGAACAAACGCATCCCATGAGGTCATGTTTTCTAACTCCTATTGCATCCAAGGTGCAGCACTCTTTCACAGAAGGAGCTCTCCACCTCTGTTCCACCTTATTACAGTGTGCTACTTCAATATTGAATTATTAGCGTATTTTACCCAGAAGTCCCCTAAATATTCACTCGCAGAAGAGAAAAACAGGAACCGGAATAAGTTCAGAAAATTTAAAAAGTTTGTAGAAACTGATAACCTCAAAGTTTTTTTGAAGTAAGTCAGAATGTTTAAGTTTGAAGTACTTACATTTCTTACACCATTCACATCATGATGCAAAACATGTACGTACTTCAAACTTAAATATACTAACTGAAAAACTGAACTGTTTGGGTTTACTGCGTAGCGATTGTTTAAGAAGATCTCATACCTCTCGCATGAACTGCCTGCAGCCGCCACATGGAGAGATGAACTGGTCACTCAAATCACTGAAAGAACACAGTAAAAATGTCCTTAAAGTTAGAAAGAAACTATGGGTTTCCTCTGAAAATATGACATGAGTGCTGTTTGCTGAATTAAATAACTGATCTGTGGACTATCCTTATGTGAAACAAGAACGCATGTTAAAGAGTCAAAATTAGCATCATTATAAGAACAAAAATAGGTTAACTGTAAAAAATACTACAGATATACTCTTAATATGACTATATTTATTGACTGGTATTACTGAATAAGTGTCATGATATTTAAGCAGTAGAAGCAGCTACCAGCTAACTGAGCTGCATTATTCAAGAAACTTAATTTGGTAGTAAAAATGAAGGGAAGATGGATTAGGGAAAGTAAAAAATAAATAAAAACAACAACAAACAAAACCTTGAATGTAGGAACTGCTTATGTGATCTTAAAACCATAATAATCTTAATAAGCTGAAATGTAAGACAATGCTGTCTGTCTCAAGCATTTTTTTATTCCCCTGAAAATCATTAAACTTTGCATGGCATGGAGGTCTAAAAATATATATTATTTATCTCCCGCCTAAACTCTGAATCATTTAGAAGAAATATTTATAATTTAAAAAAAAAACCTCTTCTATTAATCTTTTTAGGAATTTGCATTAAACCCCTTGTTTTCTAAAACAAAGCAAAGGTGCTTTTATTTTGATATAAAAGTCACAGAGGAAGAGCTACGTTTGTGTCTGTGAGAAAATACAATAGTTGAAGAGAGCGCAAAGTTTTAGTGGAAATGACAGCTGTCTGAACAGCCGCTCTGAGGCGATTATAGTCATCAAGGAAATGTCCGATCTTTATACAGAAATGTTACGTGCAAAAAGAAACACAATATGAAGTAAATCCTGGTTTAGCAATACATTAGTTGGAACAGGATGATCAGTTATATCCTGTCCTACTAGTAGGACAGGATATAACTGATCTCTGCAGTCATCAGCTGTTAGTCAGAGGTTACCTGGCGATGGCAATGGCCCTGAAGTTTCTGCAGCCTTCTGACACTGCCTTTGCAATAGCATTCCTTTCGGCACACACTCCCAGATTGTAGCTGGCGTTCTCCACGTTACAACCTGCCAGAGGCACAAACAGACATAATGTACGGAGCAGTAAAGAGAAGTTCTGAAGGCCAAAAGAGCAGGCTTGTTTACTTATTCAGTTCTTTTTAAATAGTAACTCTCTGGGTCCTTGCACTCACAGCTGTTTGTTTTTGTCATTCACCTCTCAGATCTGTGTCTGGTACAAGTAAGGTAGACAGTCGTGATACAGACGCAAAAAATGTATCCAAACCGTGAGGAAGGATGGGATTCGGTCAGATCATGACACCCTGGATTATTGATTGATAGGCTGTTATGGAGTTCTCTGAATTTTCTACTACGTTGACTTGCAGGTAATAATTAACATAGTGAAGCAGAATAAACTTAAGAAAAAAACCTACATATGTGTAGTTTTTAAGTCTCATTCTAAGAGTCAGGACTGATTGCAGATTCAACACAATGTACTGATCATCTTCTTGACTCATTGAGAGTCTCCTCAAATTAAATCTGATCTCTATTCATCTTCTTACTCATTGACACATGCAGCTTACCTAGAAACACACGGTTGTCGAGGGTCCGGAGTGCAGCTCCTACTCTGAATTTGCTGTACGGAGAATAAGAAAACTTTTTGGCTTCATGAGATCGATGGATCAGTTCTTTTACTTCCTCCTGCGACAAACGTCCAAATCTTTGGTCCTCAGTATGCGAGACCTTCTGTCTGGACTTGACTCCATCCATACTGGACTCTTTTGAATCTGATGGGTTGTTTTAAAGTATCTGAATGAGTCTGATGTGGTTGGGCTTTAAATGTGAATGGGACAGAGGGAAAGGGGGAGAGGGTGCAGTCACACAGCCAATCGTTTGCTGGAAAACAAACTCAACGTGGTGTCATGAAGAAAAAGGGAGGAGGTTTGGTTGATGTAACTATTAGATGACAGCTTGTGATGAAAGAAGCCCGGGTGAGTCTTTAGGACTTATAAAAATTGCCTCTCATACCTCGGAACAGTTTTTATTACATTTTTTTATAATCTGTCACCAGAGTCGGGGAGTAAGTAGTTATATTTACTGGAAATGTAGTTTTAAAAGTAGTCTTATTGTGCCATACTTTTCACTTTTACTTGAGTGATATATTAGTAAAATATTTCTACTCTTAATTGAGTGAAATGTTTGGCTACTCCATCTGATGGAAGAAACCTAAACAAATCTAGGAGACTAGGACACACAGTTAATGTTTATGTGAAAATTAGTGTTTCTT
The DNA here is from genome assembly GCA_034780135.1 of Jordanella pulchra. NCBI lineage: Eukaryota > Metazoa > Chordata > Actinopteri > Cyprinodontiformes > Cyprinodontidae > Jordanella > Jordanella pulchra. Next base: position 2,521 of record JAUZNJ010101724.1, on the reverse strand, counting down.
TTTTGTACACAAACTTACTTTTTAGCTGAACCTAGAATTATATTTGGAAGCCAAGCTAATAAACAGTAAGTGGAAATTATAATCTTTGACGATATTGGGTTCATAAGTTTAATGATTAAAAGAAAATTGTTTTTAAAAATAGCGTCTTCTGGCCGCATTTCCTATTTTTCAATTATGATAATCATGTGTTTCAGTTATTTATTTATAGACTTTAAAATACCAGAATTTACAATTAACTTTACATTTTGGTTTGTTTTATCACATTATTTTAAAAGGTACATCAGATGTTATGTGTTACTCAGCACTTCAGTAGCCTTTTTACTAAATACTTTTTTACTCTGATTTGAGAAAAATCTTTGGATACGCTGTTTGTCACCCATAACCCACAAACTGGGGAGATTTTTGTTGGGATTTTATGTAATACAGACAAAAGTTTTTTAATCATTATTGTTTCATTGGTTCTACCTTTAGGGGTTGCTATTTTTTTTATTTCATTGTGTTTTTTTTACACAATGATGAAAAAAGAAATTTTGATTCTAATAAACCAACACAAATAGCAAAGCATGGTTTTCAAATTTCTGTGGTGTTTATTGCTACATAGCAAATTTATCAAAATGTGGCTTTCAGCTAATTTTAACTCTGGAGGAGCTGCAGATATCCACTGCACAGGTGAAAGCCTGGGCCTCTGAGTATATGCCAGCTTTTAGGAGTGGAGGCCATACACATATTTTCTGCCCAAGGTTAAAAAGATTCTGTAAGATTGTCAAGAAGAAGATTGAAGGCACTCTAAGAATACACATTTCAATGGACGCCCTTATATTTCTGTTGATCCAAGGGTCTTACTGACGGAGGACCAGCAATATATTGTACATGTACTTCTGTTGGAAGCAGGATCAGCCTAAACTAGCTTAAGCTTTGCTCACCATCTATTGCGCAATAGTTCCAAAATCTACAACAGGTAAATCAGATGGAGCGTACAACTGCCCAACTCATATGCCATCTCTGTTTGATTTACCCTTGTTTTTTCATTTACTGTGTTAATAAAAGGTAGGAAAAAAGACAAAAAATAATGTGTATTATAACTGTCTGATTTATTGAACCAACTAAATACACCTTAAGCACATTTTATGAGCACTGTATTGCAGTTAGTTAGTCCTCCATAATATACAACTAAGTATTGAGTTATTCATTTATTTATCCATTTATTTTAGTATATATCAGATTTTGGTTATATTTATTTATTTAGTGTTCATATTGTTAGTGCTGTATGTACAACAGCGTTTTTTAATTTGTTTTCATGGTATACTGTACTGCTTTAAATATGCAAATTATTTTACACAGTAAATAACAGATAATACATTGTTAAACATTTTATTGTTTGCTAAATTAAGAAATATCTTTATGACTTAATGAGATTTATTTTGTTATCAACATGATGGCACTATTTCTATCTCATAGTTTTATCTCATAAAAATAAACAAAAATAAGTGTTGCTTATCAACAAAGTGACTATTTTGTAAAATTTGTATTTTTCTTTTCCATGTTTAGCCTTAAAAGAGCTAAATTACAGGTAATAAATGTCCCTGTTTGAAAAAAAAATGTTTTTTTTAGATTCTTTTTTAATACAAAAGGGGCGATAAAATCCCTGACAGAATCATTTATTGCATTTATTTAGATTACTGGGCTTTTACTGCTTGATCTGTTATAATAATATAAATAATATGAGTTGGATTTTATGAAAAGGAAACATGTAAACAGTGACACTCTGTAAGTAATGTCTTCTAGGTAGATATATTCAAGTTTATTAAGAAAAACTTTCAAAAAGTCACAGAAAAAAACATTTTGATTTTCAGGATCTATTTAAAGATTTGTCTCTGGAGTCTCTTCTTTGGCCTGGTGGGTGGTTAGCTGTTCTCAATGGTCCACTCGATCCATGACAGGTAGTTTCTCACGTTGCTGTAGACGCCAGGGTAAAAAGAATAGGCACACCCAATGCCCCACGACACAATGCCTTCCAGTTGGCCGTTGCAAACCAGTGGCCCTCCTGAATCTCCCTGCAAAGAGCAAATAAAGGGGATACTTTAGAGCTGAAATTATGGTTTGGCCTAAAGTAGAAAGATGTTTTATTTGACATTTGTGACCATTATTTCAGACTTCTGCATTTTATGTTAACAAATTTAATTTCTCCTTGGGATAAAAAGAGTATTTTTGCATTGAATTGAATTTTAAATTTAGTTCACCAACAGGCAGGTTATTTTACACTGAAATGTTATCACAAATATTAGCAGAAGTGGGTGGTAACTTGTCACATTTGCTGAGTTACATTCACTTGAGAAACATTTTGAAAAAAATGTACTTTTAGGAGTTGAGTTTTTTGTGCTGTACTTCTTATATCGGTGAAGGTTCTCAGTCATCCAGGTCATGGTTAAGCTAGGAAAGTTCAGTTTAAGCAACTGGACGTGTAGTTTTTTTTTTTCCAGCAGAGACTCCAGCAACGTATGGAATTCCATACGTTGCTGGA
>JAUZNJ010101713.1:0-21123 GCA_034780135.1 Jordanella pulchra | reverse complement strand
AACCTCCAGCAGAACCAGGCTCAGTGTGAGCGGCCATCTGCTGAGGCCGACTGGGGTTCAAGGAGACAGAAGCAGACGTACAGAAAGGTAACTTTCATCCAGTTCCTCAGGCTTTATAACATTATAAGTGGAACTTTAAAAATACTCCAGAATGGGAGAATAGAGATAGAATGAAGCAGAATGAGGAGAAGTGGTCCCAATGTTATCTAGCAGCCCAAACATATAGCAGCACAAATACAGAAATTAGCTCAGACTATTTTGGATGAGTTATAAGAAAGGTAGAGCTAAGGAGAAACGTTTTTCCAGACAGAAGTTTTCCCCTGCCGGATTCAACTGTTAACCCTAAGGTTAACTGAGGAAAAAAAAACCCAAAACAATCATTTGAATTGCGGTTAAGTATAAAAACGTAGCTGTTTTTGTTAAATGCACTGAAGCAAAGGTTTTCATACATTTTTGATTATGCTTGCAAGCAACTGTTAGGCATTATAAATGCAGCCCAGCATCAACAGAGATACCTCAAGTCTATTATCTATTGACCTCTCTGGCTATAGTCATCAGCTGAGTTGAAATCAGAGTGAAAACATGGACTTTGGTCAATAACAGTTGTAGTATCAGTGTATGTTCTCCAAAAGGAAGAGGAGAAGATTTCTGTTTGTGGTGCAGAGTTGTATCGACATCTTTGATAGTGACATTAATGCAGAACATAACAACACGTTAGAGCAGTTTATGGTGCTTTTAAGATCACGGCTTCTTTACAGATTTCCATGTGTTTTTACAAAAAATCGATGTTTCACACAATCCAATGACATTATTGACAAAGAAGACAGTAAAAGCTTGAAGTATAATAAACGTACATGAATTACCTAATTTCTAGACACCAAAGCTCTTGTTACAATTTTGAGCTCATAATGAGTTTTAGGTAAAGAAGGACAAAATAACTTCAAATAAAATAGGTTTCATACGACAGAATAATTTCTATATGTTAAGTAAGCCTTACCATCTTCACTAAGATATGTTAAATTATGATTTGCTTAATACTTGTGCCTCTTCTTATTCAAACACCGTGCTTTCCTCTAGAACAGGGGTAGCAATGTCGGTCCTGAAGTGCCACCGTCCTGCAGCTTTTGTCTCCATCCCTTCTCCAACACACCTTTTGTGTTAATTGTATTGGAGCAGCAGTACATGTAAAAGCTGCAGGACTGTGGCACTCGAGAACCGCCGTTGCTACCCCTGTTCTAGAACCTGCTGAATCAAATCCAATAGTTTCTTTTGCCCTACTGGAGAATTTTGGTACTACAGCTGAAACGTGCCACTTATCATCAGAGTCCAAGCCACTGTGTATCAAGCCATTTTTTTATAGAGCATTGATAGTCAGGAAATGTTCTCCCTCCTAAATATTTCACTCCAACTATCAGTGGTGTTGGGAACGACAGCAGCTTAGCCAAAATGATGGAGCAGGGGCAGTGGATGCTGACAGCACAGTAAGCAGAAGTCACCACCTTTCAGCAGGCTCAATAGCTACAAACCTCCAACCTTAATGTAACCTTCAGATCGGCTATAGAACAGTGCATAGAGAGTTTCATTGAATGGTTTACCATTGATGAGCAGCCGCATCCAAGCTATACATCACCAGTTGCGGTGCAAAGCATCAAATGCAGTGGGGTAAGGCAGTGCTCATTGGCTTTAGAGCCACTCTGCGGTGACAAATAGGCTTATAAATCAGGTGATCTTAAAGATTAGACTGGGTTTGACAGGCGCCATTAAGACGCTACTTGTCTGATTGTATGTCTGAATGTTACAACAATCCAATTCCCTGGACCAAACTTTGTTGAAAGGGTTTCAAAAAGGCACCAGTCTCTGCCAAAATGACTGTGCACCAGTGCACAAAGCAAGGTCCATTAAAACATGGAGGGGCCATGGCCTTCCAACATCAGTCCAACACCAGTCAATGACTTCACAAGGATGCTTGTGGAAAGATGGTCAAAAATTCCCATAAACATGCAACTAAACCTTGTGGACAGCCTCTCCAGGAGAGTTATAATGTAACCCTAATAACATTTGGTTGAGACACCGGCTCAGAATCCACTTGTAATATGCAGGAAGAAAAGACTAAAGAAAAACATGAATCATTAGAGGAAACTAGAAAAACACAATGTCCTAAATATTAAACACCCTTTTCACTTTTTACTAGAAAAATTAGAATCATTTGTCGAAGATACAACCATCCGTGGAAGAAAACATGGGTACTCAATGGTTTCAAAATAGGATGTTACTTAAGGTCTCATGTGAGTCAAAGCAGGGGAGTTAACGCTTTTGACAATAAAGTGTATTTCAGAGCTAACAATTCTTGTAAGATAAATAAAAACTAAAAAGGATGGACTGTTGGATGGACTATGCTCCTGTTCAATTTAGATGGACCAGAGGAGATTAAAGATGCGCTGTTGGAGCAGCATGCTATGAAGTGTACAGCCGATTATGATGAGCATCTTTTGCAGCATCTTTGTTTTCACGTGAGCTCTAGAGGCTTCACAGCCTCACAGCCTGTCATCTCTACTAATGTTTAGCTCTTTGGTGCCATTCTTTCTGCATAGAAAATAGTTCATCAATTAGAGCAAACATGTGTGCCTGTAGCTGACTGAAATGTCCCCTAAGAAAAGTAAAGTAAAATCGGCTTTAATAAGAGTCTTAAGTGTTACGGGAAAGAAATGTGCTAAAAATATTTACCAGCATTTAAAAAGTATGAAGTTCTTGCAGTAATTTTGTCTTTTCCACCAAAAAAACTGCTCTAAGTGATCGTATTACCCACAACCTTTAGTTTCCCTAAATGTACTTTTAGACAACGATTAAATGAAAACAATGAGCTTGTGATTTTGTTTGGACTCTCTGGATTTGACCTTCAGATGAGATAGAAAATCTTCCATCTGATAAACCTTCAGACTTTGCTGCAGTAATGCAATCTCATCTCTCAAAAGCTTGATTTACAACATATTTTAGAATTAATGATTAAAATGAAACTCGTACGTGTAATATTACTCATGAACTACATCTGCATCCTTTGAAATGTGTGGATGAGTTTGGTGTTGTGCTTTTGCTTCCTCTGTTTAATCCTAAACAGAAGGAGAAGAGCCACACCCAGCAGTCCTGTCTTCTACAGAACACACTGGGATTAAACTCATGCGCATGCAAGGCGCAGCATAAAGGAGAACAATCTGAAAATCAAGAGACGTATAGAAAGACAGACAGAGAGAGAGAGAAAGAAAGACTTAGATGTATGGGGCCGTTAAAGCCCCACGGCTCTCCCTGACAGTATTTACATACCGCTCCAGATGCTAGCTTGTTACAAAACTCAAGGTCAAATGCACGTATCTTATGGCGTTTAATCTGAAAGAAAGCCGATATTAGATGCTCTCTGGAACTGTTACTGACTCTCTGCTGTGCTGCCTAAGATAATTGATACTTTGGGGAAAAATATGATGTGCAAATCCCAAAGTGGTGTGTATGTTTTAATTGGTCCGACTGTGTCTTGATGAATGTGTGTTTTCGTATCAGTGTCAAGGAAAAGAGAGCGATCTGTTGTCTTATTTTAAAAGTTTTTATGTTAGGGGGAACCAGCAGGTGTTTGTATGTTGACCCATATATTCCTCCCATGTTCAGCATATGTTGTTCAGCTTATAAGATTAGGTTGTAGATGTTGGGTTTGTTCTATTTTTGCTTCAATGTTCTCCTTCAGCATGGTTCTCCAGGTGCAATGGGATGAAAGCTTAGGCACCAGAAGCTTAAAAAAACTCACACATTTCAATCATTCTCTTGTCAGGAAAGGTTTTTTGATCTGTTTGTGGTTTTAAAAAACAAAGCGACACTACTGCACGGTTCTTCCTTACGTGTTTATTCCCTGTAAAAGGGTTCAGACTCTAACTTTATGATGTTTCATAAACTGGTACATGAATAAAATGTTGAAGAAAAATACATTTTTTTTGTTTTCTAAGTACAAACATGAGAGGTATAAGGTGTCTCTCATACTATCCAATTAAACCTGTGCATATTTTGTTACTCTATGAATCCAGATGTTTATTAATGCCCTGAAGGATTTGTTGGAAAACCTTATTGAACAAATGGCTGTTAACTTAATTTGAACAGTTAATGTCTGTCTTCATCTTTTTATACAGTCTCTTATCAAAACAAACTCTAAAACTGACTGATCTGATCCCGTCAGTTTGCTGTGGATTAAGTTCTGGTTCCTTAAATCTTTGTTATGACTCCTGCTGGCTTCTTGCTAATAAAATGTCTTTAGCTTTGATCTTGAGGATGAGTGCTTGCTGTAACTTTTCCTTTGTTCTCAGGTAATGAATAGAAGTGAATGTGCTGCAGCCCTAAAGGAGAATAAGTTTGCATGCTGGGTGTGTTTATGTTTGTGATTTTACATCCAGAGTCCATGACTGTTTGCTCCTCAGGAGGGCAGTAAAAGCCGTCCCTCAGCAGCCTTGGATTTACAGCCCTAATAAACACAGCTGCTTTGCCCCTCCTCTACTGCTCCCAATCCCCCCAGTGTTCTGCTTCGCCTCTTCTAATGGCGCTATCTATATTTGAAACTTGGATTCAGTTCAACAGCGAACTCTAACTTGGTCATTTGTTTTATCTCTCTCAAACACTCTCACCGTCTCTCCGACATGAGCATTGTTGCAGCTTCTCCAGGTTGACAAATGAGTTAAAGAAAATGGAGTCTCTAATTGATTAACTCCCTAAATAAATTGCATCATTTATTATACATCTTACATCTTTGGTTTTATAACGGAGGCATAGTTAGATGAACAAACTTACGGGTAATCCAAATTTTCACTTCATTTGATTTAGATTTTTTTCTAAGATATATAGAAACATCTGATTAAATCAAAAACAGCAGCTTTTTTATGACCAAAGTTTCCAAAGTTATTTCTGGCTAATTTGAAGGTCTCTGACATCATCGACATATGGCAGGACTCAGAATTAAAAGAGCTGTTTTCTCTGTTGGATTCTTCTCTCTTGTCACTGTTTCTGTCTTTATTTAGCTATCTGAATTAAGAGAAATGAGGAAAAGTACAGATTTGATCCAGTCCCCAACAAGGGAGCAATGAAAAACACAGCAAGTGGCCCAGTGCTCATAATATATGCTTTAAGTAGAGCACAGTGAGGACTCGCAGCTCCGCGAGGCATGCAATAAAGAATCAATGCTCTGCAGACGGTTGTATGCAGGGAGCGATCAAAGTAAAATATGCGGTAAAAGCTATTTTTTAGCTACAGCGAGGCAACCATGTGTCCCTCTCTCGTGGAGCTAGATTGACAGAATCAGGCTGCAGGTTTTGCCAATAAGTATTCTGCCCCAACCACACACAGCTCATGTATACAAGATAGACCCTGTTACTGTGAGGGCAATTTCTAATTCTATAGTGTAATTATTAGTGCAGATTGCAGCAGGTGACATGCGTAGCAGCCAACAGCACAAATCTGATCTGGATTTATACTTTAGATTTGGTTAAAAAAAAAAAAAAAAAACTAAGCTCAACACCATAAATATACTGCAGATCCCTTGCTGTGTCTTTAAAGGATCCGGGTCAGTTCCTTTTTAATTTGTACCCCAATTATTCCTCAGCATTACCATTAGTTTTCCTCCTATTTTAGACTTGGAACCGAACCGTCTTTTACCCAGATAATAAAACCATGACATATTATTATTTATTTATTTATTTTTGAGCTTTTTACGGCACTAGTGGCTCGTTTTTCTGACAGGAAAGGGGTTATGAGAGAGGGGGAGAGACATGCGGGAAAGGACCACAAGCCGGATTCGAACCTGGGTCGCCCGCGTCGAGGACTAAGGCCTCCGTACATGGGTGGTGCGCACTAACCACTGCGCCACCTGCACGCCCCCACCATGACATATCTTTTTAGTTTTTGGCATTAAAATGTTCTCATCAACTGTGAAGATAAATGGTCCAAAATATACCAAAATCACAGGTTTAATTAATTGCATTTAAAAATAATTTGCAAAACCAAAACATTACATTTGTATCTATTTCTGTTGCTATACCCATTTGGACAAGTTGACCAAATATGACAGAGCTGTAGTTAAATTAGGTTGAAGTTCTAATTTCATATATCGGCTCCTGTTAAATAAACAAAACCCTGAAACTATTTCAAAATAATACTCCTGGAAGAAAACTCACAATAGCTGATGAAAATTGATAATGTAGGTTGAGGAGAACCCAGTCCTTTATTACATTAAAAATTTCTTTTACACAGACGTGAGAAAAGCTGTCAACTGCCACTAGTTTAGGGTATGATGGTGAGTAAACCAGCTACACTCTTAGTAGTTTTGACGAACTAGCAAACTAAAATATGAGATTCCTAATCGGATGGTAATCACACAGACTAGTAATCAAAAAATAGGACATATTACTGGTAATTTAATAACTCACTGATGTGAGAGGGAAACGGTGTTTAAGTGATCACTGAGGAGGGAGAAACAAATGGCTGTAGAGGAGGCTTTGCTGCATCTCCGGCAAATTTCTGCTTTAAAAACCAACCTGTATGCTACACCACTTATGTAATGTGACCAATGTATTTAAAGGTGGTAGATTAGTAGCTCTTGGAGACATGACTTTAGCACCCCTGTTGTAAAACATGCTATTTATTGTAGAAACAACTCCCTGAGCAGAAATGAACCAAAACTGGTGAAAAAAACAAACACATTTTGTCTTTAAACAAAGAAGACACTTTTCTTTTCTTTTTACTTAGTCTTGTTCATAGTTTCCAATCTTTTATTCATTGAACTTTTATATTTTACATGAGCTGCATTAACTACAAATAAGGTATTTCAAACAGGATGCTAAAGTTGTTTCAAGGTCTGATACATAAACTTGAAACAAAATTTATTGCAACCAAAAACCAGACTTTTCCTAAAAGCGCTTCTTTATTTTAACTTTATTTGATTTTGTTGCTGTTGATGTTCTTTAAATGCAGTTTATTGCACTTAGAAATATTTCATTGCTGGTTGTGTAATTAGGAAATGTATGAAGTACTAATAATAAATGTGTTATAATGCATTCAGCAGGGTCACTGTGTGCATACGATGCCATAAACTCTTGTGATACCTTAAGAATTACATTTAAATTTGACCCAAACTCTGTGCTCTTGTTGACCATGACTCAGGTCTTCTGGGTGTTTATAAGCTGCATGTGTGTCCTTGTGCATTTACAGCGTGCTATGGGAGCCCATGGGGGATGGCAAGCGTGTGATTTCACTGGCTGATAACCATGCACTTCTCTGGGACCTGCAGGAGAGCTGTACACAAGCCACGGTATGAAATGCACACAAATTTTAAATTCCCACTGACACACACACACACACACACACACACCAAATCATACAGCAGAGGGCTTATTATTTGAGAACGAAGTTTGTTTTTTCTATTCAACACATACTTTTACTCACACAACAGCAGGTGACACTTAGTACGCATGTTCATATCTTTAATAACCTGTTATCACCTTTAATCCTTTTGTCCCACATTGATAGCAGCAGTCCTATAATAAATGAGGAATCAGTCCATCCCTGTTCGGATCACAATAAAGTGTAATTTATTTCATTTTACTACACTTTTTTCCATTTAAACCATTCAGAAACTTTCCCTGTAAGATATTATTTGAATTCTTAGCTGTACAAAAGTGTGGTGAAAACTGCTGCAGAAATAACTCTCCTCCTACGACGTGTTGATAAGCAGCACGTACTTATGAAACTTGAACAAAAGCAACTAAAAAACTTTATCTGTCCATGTATAACTGTACTTAAGAGAAAGAGAAAGAAAGATGAGCATAAAAATAGCTGAACTTGTACGGTGATAAAAAGCCACTCATGTATGAAACTGATCTTTTTGAAAATGCGACCGAAGGAAAACTTAACCAACACCATTAGATTTAACTCACCTTCATTTTCATAAGTTAGGAGTTCCCAGTCCCCTGCGGAAGTGTAATCAATATAACTTGTTCACATTGACAGAAATGTCCATTTTATTAAGATTGTTATTGAGTGAATATGAATTGACAGTATCTTTTACTCGGCCAGAGTTCAAAGCATGAAGATATGCTTTTTTTTTAAACTTTCATTTTACTGTTTTAAAAACTGTGTTTTTGGATGTTTTTTCCCAGATTTCCACATCTAGAAACTTATAATTCCTTCCTATCTTTGGCAAATAGCTGCTGGTTAACCAGGTTTGAATTAGAGCACCCTGGGAAATACATTTTGTCAGAGGTCTGGACTTTGGGCATTTGTAATGTGTAAAATTTGTATAGTAAGAAATGCAGTTGTAGCTTTAGCTGCCTGCTCATACAGCATGCTGAACCTTCACCACATTCGTTAACTTCTGACTTGTTTTGTTTAATTTCAGAATCAGGATCAGAAATACTTTAATAATCCTGAAGGGAAATTACTTTTGTTTGTATATCTGGAGCGTGTAACAGAATTATTTATATATTTATATTTTATTTATTGAGTTTATTTATATAGCACCAATTCACAACACATGTCACCTCAACGCACTTTACAAAGACAATTCATTCAAATCACACAGTCTGATTAGTTAAAAGTTTTATATCTAAAGAAAACCAGCTGATTGCATCGAATCATTGACTCGACAGCAATCCCTCACATCAAGCATGCATGTAGTGACAGTGGAGAGGAAAGTGTTGTCTTTTTGTAGATCCTTTCACCTTCTCCTAAACTCTGACCAGCTTTCCTGTCCCCCCCCCCCCCCTCTCTCCACCCCCCCTCATTATGAAGCCCTCACCCCCATCATAGTGGTAATCTTGTACTTCAGATGATGTGCAGTTTTGTTTTTTCTATATAAATATGAAAATGGAAGTTTGAATATTGCTTCATAAGGGAAAATTATTTATTTATCTGTCGAGAGTAAACAGAAATAGAACCTCTGACTTTTTCAACAGGGGCTTTTTTCTTGTCATGGATCAGTTGTCCAGTGGATTGATACTCGCACCTGAGCTGTGGAGCTTTACAGCTCCTCCAGGCTTATCATTTGCTTCTTGAAGAGAAGCAGATAAAGATAAATCTAAATCAAGGTCTATAAAGTTTAATAAGGTTATTTGTAATTATTGCTGAACAAAATACATTATAGGTTTACTTAGTTTTTTTTTTCACCTTTCACTTCACTCTGTTCTGAAGCTACACCTGTTTTTGGTAATGATAGATCCTTTTTCTCTTTTCTATTTTTCCCCACTCATATCTGATTTAATATTTCCTGTCACACAAATAACTTCTGATGATTTTTAATTTTTGTAGTTTGTAATTAATAGTTCTTTATATTTCTTCCTGGTTCCTAATTTAGATTTCTTGTCTAGAACGCACCTCAGCACAACTTTTCCTGACTTTTTTCTCCTTTTTTGTGTCTTTGGTTTTTGTTTGATTTTAGTCGTATTAATTAACTCTGTATAATGCAAATCATTAATCGCCTTTCTAGTTCTGCCTCTAGCCACTCCATTGACAAAGATTATTTTTTCTTTTTTTTCCCTGGGATGTTAGTCATTTTAAACAGAAATTGTTGGGATGTCATTTTTGTCCCAATCTAAATAAATAATGCACAGAAAATGAATCATACATTGATCTGTTTTTGTTCCAAATGCCCAAATAATAAAACACCTCATCAAAAGCTAAGATTTTTCATCTAAATTATTCTGCTACTTCATGTGAGCAAAGCTGAAATATAATAGAAGATTGTTTTAGCTCAAAAGCAAACAAATTTGCTGTAAAAAAAAAAAAAAAAGTAAATACATTCAGATCAAATGTGAAAAGTAAGATCATTTGCTACGTTAGTCATAGTACCAAAAGCAATCTTGTTATTAAGGTTAGTTATTAATTCAATGTTCTTTTTGCTGTCATTTAACATTTAGTATCTGTAATAACAAAGGAACAGAAAGTAATGTTTGTGGATGTTCCAATACAACTTATTGATTTTGATTTATATGATGCCAAATCATAACTTTGAGTATTTAGTGTACTGATGTTCACCCGATACGATATAATCACAAATCATGCATTTTTTGTTGCTCGTTTTTATGCTTCTTTCAGAGTTTGGATTGTTAGAAAAAGGTTTGATCAGGTGATGATTACTTAAACTGACATCTATAGTCAATGAGTATGAGAATGATTGATCCATTTATTATTTCCCTATGGGCAGATATGATTTTTTTTTATGGTGTATCTTCCCCTTAAACTTTTAGTTTACACATAAAATTTCTCTACATTTGAAAAAATAAATCAATCAGTAAAAAAATAAACTCGTGCATGACAAATTTTGCTCCAGTTACACACAAGTTGTGATCATGTAGGCTCTGTTTGTGCTTCTCCTGGCCTGCTTATATCAGAGATTTTAGAAGCACGGTGATATAATCCAACATTAGTTTATAGGCTGATATTGGACAAATGTCCAATATTCCCATCAGATTAGATATCCTCCGTTAATATTTTCAATGCCCTGATCAATCAACAGTTTCCTTTAGCTTTAGCAGTAAAACTTTAGCTTTATAGTAGCTTAGCTCATCTGCATTGACCTTTAGAAGTACTCTGCTCTTTGAACTTTGTCCATATATTAAAATGGAGCAACTACAGGTTTGGGTTGGTCTCTACCTGCTTCGTAACTGTAGAGATAAAATGTCTTAAAAGTCACAGTGGCTCAGTCAAATTGAATGAAGAGGATGGGTTAGGGTAGAGTGTAAACAGAAAATATAAAATCTGAGAAATTCAAACAAATTTTAGAGATGCAGCGATCTGATACCTGGATTGGATATCTGCTCTGATATTTAGTACTTAACTGGATCGGATATCAGGTATTTGATATTAGAGATCTAATCCACTGCACCTTACATAGAACTTTTATTTCTTTCTTTTTGCTGCTTATTTCATAATAACAAATAATGTAAAGTACTATATCTGTGTTAATTTGTTACCTTTTTTAAATAAGTTTTAGATCAAGGCTAATGCTTTCCCTCATGATTTATGGACATCCATTCAACCGTTGAATTGGATGGGTAGAGGAAATCGACCAATCGTCTCAGCCAAGGTATCGGTATCAGATTAGATCGGAAAATAACTGGGCCATTGGACCATCTCTAATTTCAATCCAAATTCAGTAGGATTTTTAGGGCTTGACTTTCACTGGACCCTTTCAAAGGCTGCTACATATTCCAGAAATAGTTTAAAATATGTTCTCACTCCCACCGTCACTAGAAAGAACCCAGTACTTCAGACATTGCCAAAGCTTAATATGTTGTTTTATCACCAAAACTCTGCTGTAAAATACAACTTTCCCCCTGATCTTGTTCTCTTCCTGTAACAAACCTCCGAAGCCTTTATGGAAAAGCCATCCTTATATGAGAATAAATTGCCCCTTTGAACTCTATTCCCTTATTGAGTGATATCTAAAGAAAAAAAAAACCCAGAACAATTTCATTATGAAGCACAAAACTCATAGAGGGTATTGCAAATGCATGGTGCACTTTTTAAAATTTTATTTGTTAAAGATACTTAAAACTGTGTATTATTTTCCTGCCCTTTTATAAATACAGTATACTTAATGTTAGCAAAAACATACAGATTAAAATAAATTATTCAAAAATGTTTAAACACAAATAAAAAAGTGTGTTTCTAGGTCTAGGAAATGTTCAAGGGTCAGAATACTTTTGCACTGCATATGTCTTTTGCAATGCAGTGTTGTCTACAAATGATGATATTGGCCAAATGCTAAATTGAGGGCTGTAGAAAATTCGCTATGAAAGGATGATGAGTTTGAAATAAGAGAGGAGAAAGCCCTCCCAAATGTTACTCAACACCGTCTATCAGAGTTGCCCCTAGCTTGCAGAAATGCACATTAATGACCCTAATACACAGGAAAAAAAACATGTAACTAAATTGAGTGTAAATACTTGTGGTCAATTTGCGTGTGGTTGTGTCCTTCGTAATGCAAGGTGAAGAGGCTCTTCACTGTAAATTCACCGTCTCCAACTTGCCAGCTTTGCACTTAGAAGGGCCATTATGTGTATTCAAAGCCACAAAATAATGGTGTGTGTCATGTGCAAATGCATTTGGGGAAGAAGTAATCGAGTTGTGATGTGTCAGCCGGCGTTCATGGGTGTATGTGTGTGTGCTGATCCATTAGAAGCCAGATGTGACGAGGAATATGAAGTGTATGACTCATTAGAGGTTTATGTAGATTCACACAAAAGGGCAACAAAGTCAGACATGAGTACAAGTCAGTCTTGGAGTCTAAAAGTCTATTGGAGGTCTTCTCATTGCAGGTCAGTGGAAGTCTCACAGCTCCCTCTGTCAGAGTATTTGCTAGAGCTACTTATGCTGAGTTTAGGGTCATACTGTATCATTACGAAGAGAAGAAGCTTCCTCTTTTTTTTAATCTCCTGCTCTTCCTGAGTTTGTTTGCCAAAAGTGAACGCTACTGTCTTTATTTTTCAACATATTTATTATGAAGTCTACACCAGGAATCTATGGTTTTTAAATAATACACAGAATAAAAAAATGGAATTGGATTGATTCCAATGCTGTTGATTCTCAATATGAACACTATCTATGAACCCTGAGCCACTGCTGTCCATAATAAAAAATATATAACTCAATGTATTATTGGAAATGTTATCTGGTTCCAAAATGAGAAAAATGTTTTGGAAGATAAAGTAGATAAATATGTACCCAGTTGAAAATATTTTAAAACTTATTTTGCTTAGATTTACTATCAGGTTCTACTTTAGATTAAGAATCCTCTCCTATAACTTTAAATAGAGAAACATTGAATTGGAATCATTTAGTGGAAAAGGGTGTTTTCATTGTAGGTTATTTCAATATTTTTACATTTGTTAAATGGAAATTTAATTATTGAACATCGTTATCATTTATTTCAAAAGCATTCATGCTTTTGTTTTTTTTTTTTAAATATTGTAATGGTAAAACCCACATTTTCAACCTTTTAGTTGGGTTATTAGATGCTACTCTAAGTTTTGGTCTTAAGATTAAGATTCAAGGTTATTGTGTGGAGAGCTTCATGTAATGGGTTTCCATGGCCAAGAAGCACAATGTAAAGTGTTGGACGCAGTGGTGTAAAACAAGCTGCCATTGGACTATAGAGCAGTGGATCCATATTCTCTATAGGGACCCATTATGCTTCTCTAACTGGTAATTTGATAGTTGCCAGGAGAACAGTTCTTGTCTTACTATGTTTTTGCCAAGTATAAAGTTTGGTAAATGGATCATGTGAGGTTGTTTTTTCAGGAGCCATGCTTGACTCTTTGGTTGCGATGAAACAAACTCTGAATGAATGGATACATCAGCATTACAAGAGATTTAAGCTGTATTTTAAGGCTAAATCTTCCTGCGCTAAAAGAAAAAAAAAAAACAGTATTTAATATTATTATCCTCTAGATCAATGTTCATACTGTGTTTTTAGTGTGTTATTAGGCATCCTATATCATCTCCCAGGCTAGGGCAATTTAAGCAGAAAGAAAATCTTAACTAGATTTTAATTGAATATAGTTTATGTTCTCATCATTCAGAACATTTAAGACGACATCAACAAGCACCATCAGAAAGGAGACCACGCTTAAATTCAACTGAGAAAACCGTTACTCAGTCTCTTACTTCATTTGTCAATATTTATTGTGCTGATAGCAGATGGACAGAATGAGTTCTTAAATCGGTTCAATTTGCAGCTTGGCTTCCTAAATCTCATTGCTGATGGCAACACATCAAACTCTGAAACAAAAAATTACTTTGCACATCTGTTTCCTAGAACAGGTGCAAAGAGAGATGGCGGAGCTTGGAGAGAACACAACACCTGATCTGTTTATCTTATTTTTAAAAGAAAGTCGATGGAGTTACACTCTAAATAGCTTGTTAATACCCTTTCAGAAATCAAGAGATATATAGCTGTAATGGTACAAAATGTTAAAATGCTAGTAATGTTTTTCAAGGCTCTGCGGATGTGATCCAAGCGTGTAAACGAGCTGAAGACGGAGGTGATCTCCATCTGTTTTACTGACAGTTAACTAAACAATTATTATCCCTGTTTTGAAGTAAACTGGGATGTGTGAGTGTGAATATACATGAAAAAAATATGATGAGAAGAATGAGGAAGGAAATAAGGAGGCAATAAAGGATACTGCTGATTGTAAAAAATAAAGATAAGGAGGAAGGAGGACTGAGCTGGGATAAGGATAGAGAGCAGACTTGATGAGGAGAAGGAAAATGTAAAAAAGGAGGGAGAGCTAGGCAGCCAAGACGAATTCCTTCGCTGCTGATGAGAATGCTAATCTTCTTACTTCCCTCCCTCCCTTCATCCTTTTTCATCCCACTTTCCTCTCCTCTTCAGTCTGTCAGAGGATGATGTGTTCATCTCTAGTCATGTCCAGCCCAGCATGGACGTGTGTGTGTGCGACTCTCTTTCTCCCTCTTGGGCCTGGCCTGGATTAGCGGCTCTGTGAGTTGGATGTGGATGTGTGTGTATGCATTTATAAGAGAGGATTGTAGGTTTAGGCATGCCAGTGTGCATTGTTTCTGTGTTCATGTGTGTTTGCAGCACTCATCAGTTAGTTTCACTGGTGAAATTGAGGACACCTACACACCTCGTCCCGCACATCTGCTCTCATACTCGACCAATGCACACACACTGAACCATCAGAGTGTGAAGAAAGCATGACTGCATGGTGATTTGATAGAAAGCTCTGCATTAGAGCCTCATAAATGAATGCGTCCCCTAGTGTTGTGTGTACTGCCTTGTTAGGGCCTCTAATTCGGTTAGCGCACTAATAAAGCTGGGAAGCTGGGATGCACGAAGCTCCAGCTTTGCTGTTGAGCCATTAGTGCAGCAAGATTCCCGAGGTTTTCTCACTGATGTTTCAGAAAGCTTCTTTTCTCTAACGAGGGGAATGAAGCTCTTAGGATCCATACCACTCTGTGGATCCCGTCTGCGCAAAGTCATTTAGATATGTATTAACATGTGTGTTTTGACACATTAAAAACATTTTTATAGATGATGTTTCTGGTCAAAGCAGACCTATAATAGCTTTAATCCTTTCAGATGGACATTTTGGTGATTACTACACTTACTACACAATATTTATTGCCCTCTTTTTATAAGTGGGTAAAAAATAGCTTTAAAACTGCTTGGAGCTTTGTGGTTGTAAGAAAGCCTAATTCAAACTTAAATGAAGATAGAACATGTTTTGAGCCACCGTTAAGTCGTATTAAAATTATGTAATGCTGAGAGTTAAAATCAATATGAATTTAGGTTTGAAAGCATCTCTAACTTTAAACAGCAGGATTTACAGACCATTTAACAGATCTCCATGTTATTATCCATGGTTCATTTGGAAAGTGTTGGAAGTTCTTTAACACAGACCACTGGAATGATAACGTACCATGCTTTGATCAATATCCCATCTAGTCTTTGAAAATTTGGATTGATAAGGTTTTGCTGTAGACTATACATTAAATGTTCTGCGTTAAAACTGGTATAATCCAAAAGAAGTGGATACATACTATTTCTAGGTTTCTTTCTTTCTGGATTCTTCTTATACGGTGGGGGATTTAAGCACTTTCATCAATAATTTATAGCGTTTGAAAAAATTATTTTGTTTTCTTTTTTGGCTTCAATTACAACCCTTTTTTGCTTGTCCATCCATTCCTTTTGTCTTGCCCGTTGCTTTCTCTATCAATCCATATGTCCATCCACCCACCCCTCTGTCCCGCTGTCTGTCTATCCATTCCTCTCGTTCCTTTTTCCTTCTATCCAGCCGTCCATCGTGCTATCTATCCATTCACCTACTGCAGCTATGAGCAAGTTTCATATTTGAAGAATGATCACTGTATATCAACTTTAAATCTCTGCTGAACTTCGGTATTTGTTCTTGTTTGGGGAATCGGGAGATTTTATTCTGGAAAAGTCTGTTTTGTTTTTTTTTATCTAGGAAACCTGCACAGTCCAACTTAACAACTGACAAATGTCTACTATTTCCTGTTTTCTGCTTCTTTACCTGCTCTGTTCTCATTCCTTTAATCCTTCTTGCTTTAATCCTCTCCGTCTCTCCCCTCCTCTTCTCCATGGCCCTCTCGCCATCTTCCCCCTCTGTCCTCCCTAGCTGAAATAATGAGAATGTACCAGGGAACAGTGTGGTGACGGACCGATCGATGATCTTTGCTCCAGCAGGCAGAGATGGGAGAGAGGGAGGGAGGGCTGGAGAAATGGGAAAGGGAGAAAGATGAGGATAAAAATCTGCAGATAGTCAGGGAGCAGAGAAAAATGGAGCAGAGTGGCTCTGCTTTTTGGAATTGTTAGATGCATCACAAGTTTTAGGGAAAGATATTATCCAACACCAGCCTTCCACATTAATTGGATTTCATTCTTCAAGAAAAAACCCCTGTGAAGCAGTTTGCTTGATACATTGAAGGGCTTTGGGCAAATTAACTTTGATTAACTTCGTTGTTGTTTTCATTCAGAATGTATCTTAAAAGGTATCAAGACAAATATGGCACCTTGTTTGAGAAATGGGCCAGTTTGACTAGCATCTCCAACCGATCTACGCGGCTTTTCTTCAACTATATCTACTAATCAGTTTTAAATGCTCTTGGAGCTCGGCTGATATTTTCTGAACTGTATAATCCTATGTGTAAATAATCCCCTTTATATCACAAATAACTTGATCATTAAAATTCAAAGAAATTTAAAGGAAACTAAACTTTCCTGCAGTGTTAGCCTCCATCTATCATACATTTGTACTGTCTGAAAGACCAAGTACAAGCAATGGGAGTTTTTTCAAAAGGTAAACAAATCACGTATAAAATGGAATATTTTAAAACTCTCTTTACTGCTAAAAATATTGATATTTTTTTTTTTTCTCTTTCATAACCAATACCATTTTTAATGTCAAATCCAGTTTTGGTAAAGAGTGCCTTACAGAGTGTTTTTATTAGACCTAAACTCAGATATCGGTCACAGAATGAAATAATATACTAAAGTAACCTGAACACGAACATTTTTCAGAGTAGACAGTGTCATATTTAAACAAGAACCACAAAGGGGCGCAGCGGTGGAGCGGAGTTTAAGATTGCGACCCATCTACAGAGGTTCAAGTCCTGCCTGGTGACCTTTGTCACATTTCTTCCCCTTTCTCTACTCCCATTTCCTGTCTACCTACTTTCAAAATAATAAAAAATAAAGACCACTAGAGCCTAATAATAAAAAAGAACCCCAAAGAGTATTTCTCAAGATATTATTTGGGTGTTTTCAGTTGAAAGTGCATTATTCAAAGCCAAGGGTGTGATTTTAACATAAATATGGTGCAAACAAAAGGCTTTTCCACATAAAGTGTATTAAATGTAGAGCGTCACAAATAAATTGCAATAAGTGAAAAATATAAATGATACCTAAGCCAAACTGGAACTGAGAAAATACAACTCTTAGAAGAAAAAGGATAAGCGGTCGTATCGGGTAAATAACATAATATGTTGAAATTATTGACATGGAAATGTTGCATTGAGTATGAAGTATGTACAGAGCTGTGTACATACATGCAGCTATACCATCTCAGTCTAAGAGTTGTCGCAGGGGATGCGATGAGGGCGTTTGACTCTGCAGTGGGCAGTGATTGCTTTCGCAGCGCAGGGGAAGAAGTGGGTTTTTAATTTTATTTTGATCTGGATTTAAAGTTACTGCGTTCTTGATTGAGGAGGAGCATACAGTCCGTTGTCTAGAGGAGTAAAATTCGTGGAAATGCATCTATCCATCTTCCTCTGAGATAAGTCCTTTCATGTGATTTTTCAAGTGGAGCCGAAGGTTAGTTTCAGTTTCAGTGGCCCTGTAGAAGTTTGTAAGGAGCTGAGTTGATAGCCCTGTTTGCAAGAAGAGGCATTGTTGGCCGTTCTTTGCCAGGTTGGAGGCTTTCACTCAATATAGTTGAGTTCAAAGGAAATGCAGATGCCCAGGATCTTTATACGATCCACACACTCTGCTGCCTCCCATTGTTTGTAGAAAGGAGGGTTTTCAGTTTTGCTGGACCATTTTAAGTCCACTATAACCTCTTTGATCGTGCTGGTCTTCAGGATAAGGTTCTACCTGGAGACTTCCTCCTTGTAGTGGGTCTTTTCAGAAATGAGACCTACAACACTGGTTTCATCAAAACACTTCACAACCATGTTTGTGGGGTTGATTTAGTACCAGAGCATTCATGGGTGAAGAGATGGAAGAGGGTGTGCTTGAGAACACCAGCCTAAAGCATGCCAGTGTTGAGAAACAGTGGGGTAGATGGTGCCTGTCGGTGATGAAGTTACTGATCCAGGAGCAAAGCGATGCAGATAAACCAAGGCTGTTAGGCTTCAGGCAGCATCTCCAGAGGGATGGTGTTGGAGGATGAGCTGAAGTCCACAAATAGCATACTAACATAGGTGTAAGGATGCTGCAGATGAGTCAGAGCTGTGTGAAGTGCTAATTAGACAGCATCCTCTGAATAACGGTTCTCCCTGTAAGCGAAATGCAGGCTGCCCAGGCCAGCAGGTCATAATGGAGAGGTTCTGCTTTGAATTAGTCTAGAGTTATAAAATGAAGATAAAAATAAAATTTCAAAAAAATATAGATTTTGTAAGATAAAAAAATGGTAATTTTTGCTTGTAAAATCAGGTTCTTTTCTATTTTAAACTTTAAAATAACAATTTACTTGGTGTTTGACCATAGCCTCGCATTTTTACTTATTTGTAGGTGGAGCTTTTTATTGGAAATTAGAACAATAATTATATGAATTCAGTTTCTTATTAGAGCCAGAAAAATTATAATTTGATAAGAAAATTTGCTACCTGCGCCGTGTGTACAGTTCTTATAGTGCCTAATTAGATGTACATCTTACCTAACTTTCAAAAGACCAAGGCGAGAAATAAGTGATGCTAGTGTGACATTCTCACAATATGGGTAAAAATACTGCAATTGTTAAGCCATAGTGTAACACTAGGAGTCAAACAAGTGTCATTTGCTAGTTAATTACTGGAGCCGTCCGCTGTTGTAGCTAGCCTTAGATGGACGGTTTAGCTGAGACTGTTGTTGTTTTTTTATGTTTATGACGTACAGAGAATAAAGACACAAATTTTTTTTCCCTTGGAAATTAGAATATGAATAAGACTGAAAAAAATACTCAGCATTGGAAATTTTTTAGTAAGTTACTCTTAGACTAATCATTTACTCTTAAATTTGAACTTTGCTTTAAAATGGTTTCTTTCCTTCATAAAAACAATGGGAGTTGCTCCCTTAGTTGGTGACAGAGCAATATGTATTAGTGATCAGCAGTTCTTGGATACAGGCAGGGAGGTAGCAGCTCCACCCCACAGGTAAAGAAAACCTTTGTTTATCTGCCGTCCCATTGTTAGCAGTGGTATGACATTTACAGCAGGTTTGAATTGGTATCTTCAATGCTTTGATACCGGAATAAAACTTTTGACTAAAGCAGCATCACCCAAAATATAGCTTTCCAAAGTAAAGCCTAAATCAGTTCCATAATGACCAAAGAGAAAGCTCCATCATATGATTAATATTCTGATTCAGTGCACCGTTCTACTAGGCCTGTCACAGGTATTCAAATAAAACTCCCATACACGCCCTGACAAGTTAATAAAAGGTCTTCCGGTTTGCTGCAGGTCTCCAGCACTGCCACCCTTGAGGGTAAAGGTCAGCTGAAGTTCACCTCTGGCAAATGGAGCCCCCACCACAACTGCAGCCAGCTCGCCACGGCAAATGACACGACCATTCGGGGCTGGGATCTGCGCACTATGAGGTGAGCTCCATTACCAGAGGCTGGTCTGAATGTTTGAAATTCTGATAATGCCCTATAAGTGTGTTTCCATTACTTTATTTTAAATGAAACTAAATATTTGTTTCAATGGAACAACATGTTTCTAATTTATATTAAAGAACAGTCTCATACTGTTTCTTTATTTCAAGTTTTTTTTTTTGTTTGTTTGGTTTTTTTTTTTTACAAAGTGTTTGGAATTGGCCCAGTTTACCCATTACAACACACAACAGTTTGGTTTAGAGGCTCTGATGGTAAAAAAAACCCCAAAAACTAGAGCATAACATTTTTAATTCCTTGCCACTCAGTGTTAAGGCATGTTTTTCTACATAGGAGCTGTCTGTACCTGATTTAAAGCCAGTTGGATGTTTGAGTGGGACACTTTTAAATCTGACAGAAATGAGTCATGTAAAGTGTCATATAAGTTAGACTCTCAGGGCTTAATGGTTTCAGTGGGTATTTACATGGCTTGAAAATATGCTTTAGACACTGTACACAGCAATATCTTTCATTATACTCATGCTGACCATGTTTTAAAACAACTTTCTCAGGTGAAGCATTTAATTAATGTTAGTTTAAGTAACAACTACTTTGATAATTTTGCAATAAATAGCTTCCAATTTAATCAAAGCTTTTTGAATGTTACTCAATCCCTTTTCAAAACCAGAGTTGTAAAGAAAAGAAGTAAAAAATAATAAAACAAAACTAAAAGTATCAAGTATACATTATAAATAACGTATATAAAACGTGAATAACTCCGTTGGTTAAAGAAATAATGCAATAAATAGTAAGGATAAAAGCAGCAATGTTGACACAAAAGGTCTCAAATAAATAAATCTTTTTGCAATTTACAAAATTTAGCAATATCTTTTCCTGAGGAAAAAAGGTTTTTTCTTCTTAGTTTTAAAATGCATCACTGGTGTTCTTAGAAATGTTTTAAATTTTCTGAGCCAGTACCTTCATAACTATAAATACCACTGGGAAAGATGTGTAAAAAGCATAAATAAATAAATTACAATAGTACTACCTAAAATTAGAATAAAATATAAAAAAGAATTTACTTTAAGATATAAAAAAGAACATCAATAACAAGTATTAGAAACTGTAGATCGATCTTCTGCTATAATTCTCTTTGCTGTTAAAATATGACATACAGTGGGGGAGAACAAGTATTTGACACACTGTTGATTTTTCAGGTTTTCCACTTGCAAAGCATGTAGAAGACTGTAATTTTTATCATAGGTTCTCTTCA
>JAUZNJ010101702.1:0-21125 GCA_034780135.1 Jordanella pulchra | reverse complement strand
TTGTAGTACATTTTAAAAAAACAAGGGTTCCAGTTATGCTTGAAAGTTTACATACCCTCTCATTAAGGAACATGTTAAATTCATACTAGTAAATCAAGTAACACAAAACATTAAAACAGTAATGACAGATCAATAATTACTAAAAAAATTAGTAAAATAAAATATATATATTTTTTTAATTTTTATTTAAAATAATAATTCTAAAAATAACCTGTCCCAGACAAATTCAAGTAACTTGCTCATGAACAGTTAACAGGTGCAGAAGAAGAAAAAGCAACTGTATCTATCCCAGAGTAGCCTCATCATTATTTCCACTGTTTTCTGGTGGCACATTTTCTACATGCTGAATTAATTCAGTCAGTACATGAAATGAAGAACTTGCCAAATGTCAGAGTGTGATATGTGGGGAATAAGAATTGGTCTAAGTATCATTTTTATCCCCATAACTTTTATGACTCCTTCAACCTCTATATAGTCTCACTAAAATGCATAGAAACCCACGCAAAAACATTTCCTATGCATCTTGTAGTGTGATGCTTTGTCAGTGATATAATTCCTTTCCAAGGATTTAAATTCTCCTTCACAACTGAATGCCTATGTCTACATTTACAGCTGAATTTTAATATTTACACAGGACTTCATTAACACAGAAAATTGGTTATCTCCAACAGATTCCTTTCTAACTTGTAGAACATAGTGATAGTGGGTAGTATTAGGTGTTGCTAATTTGATAATTATGTAAGAAACAGTGCTGTAAGTTTGCAGCAGAAAGCGATACTTGATATTACATATCTATTAACCTGGCATAAGCCAGATTGATATGTGTAGTACAACTCAGTTCCTGCACGGTATCAATCTAGGTAGCCTTCTGTGGAAGGGAGGGACATTTAATACAATTATTGGAGATGATTGGGTACCTGCGTCCCATGTTGAGGTTTTAGTCAATCACTTTAGCAGTAGCAGCTGAAACGCATCACATTCTTGATTTGTTTCATGGAGTTAACTGATGAATCTTTCCTATCCTCAAAGGCAAAAATCGTGTCCTTTTGCTCATTTTTCAATTCCAGCTAAAACCGTCACAGTCGTGTTTGTTTTGCTTCAGCTTTCCGCCTCTAGTTGGCGCGTTGAGGTCATACACATCACTGCATTTCATTGGTCCGAAACATGTCTGTATTGAGGCTAATGCATCTGTTCAATATATATATAATATATAATATATCGGAGGAAAATGAATTCAAGGTAAAATAAATGAGTACCAAGGTGCTATGCTTTAGCTCTTTAGCAAACTGACCCTGAGAAGTCAAAATCTGAGAATATCTGATTTCCCTGATGTCCCTTTTTAACCCTGCGCCATTTCGTCATTTCACGGTTCACACATCAAGATGTCGCAAGAAGTAAGGGGATAGACATTTTTACAGGACTTTTAAGTAACCTGGCAATCAGGGGAAAAAAAAGCACAGCTTAGATTTTTAGCACACACTGAAGGCTCCATACATCAGTGTTCAAAAGCCCTGCTGGAAGTTGTACCCATAAGAATAAGACTGAGTTGAGTATAACTGAGGTGTACACATAGTACTCCTATATACTGAACTGAACTAAGTCTGATCAGCAAATGTAGACAAGCTTTAAGAAGCTCACAGAACAAAAAGCATTTCCCATGAAGAGCATGTTTGTTTTTTATTAAAGCAGTACCATTTAAAAGGAGAGATTTGGAAAAAACGCTCATTTTGTCTTGGTTTTAAAATAAGAGTGAAATCCCATTTGACTGCAAAGGCCAACATAAATAATGCATGACTGACACCAGTTATGCTTATTAAAACTTCCCTATATAGTTAGAAGAAATTGGCCATTTAAAAAATTTAACACATAATACATCTCAGTTTTTTTCTTTTTTAATATTAAGTTGCACAAAGCTGTTATTTTTTTTTTATCTTGTAGAAATATTTGAACATTTTGTAAAACTGTCCTTCCACATTTAAAAAATTGAAACAAAAATCAATACAATGTTGCTTAAAGCAGTGATAAGATATACTATAATGCTATGGCCTCAATTAGATTTATTTTGCATTTATAA
This sequence comes from Jordanella pulchra, assembly GCA_034780135.1. Lineage (NCBI taxonomy): Eukaryota > Metazoa > Chordata > Actinopteri > Cyprinodontiformes > Cyprinodontidae > Jordanella > Jordanella pulchra. The sequence goes on along the minus strand of JAUZNJ010101702.1, from coordinate 19,051 downwards.
CATTTTTCCATAAAATGGGGAAAACCTTATTATTTGTAGATTTGTAGAAGTTACAATTCCGCAAGTTTAGGCTCCTGTTTTGGTTTTCCAGTAACATTAATCCTGACATCAATAGAACGAACCCTGATGCTTAGTGACACTTTTGGATTCATAGTCGAATCATAAAAGGTTTCTGAATTCATAACTGATTCTTAGTCCCTTCTTGCATTTTTCAGGTCATATAGAATTTATGAAGAAATCCAAAAAACTGTAAATAATAAACAAACAGATTAGAGTTTCCAAAATTGGAAAACCCTATGATGTAGCAACAAGAATAACTTTCAGAACAGAATACTCAGCAATTTGGAGTGATTTTATTATGCATGTTCTGTATAGAATAATAGCATAAAAGACACATGTATGGCAAGGTATAAGAAACTGTATTTTTAAATTATTATTATTAGTATCATTGTTGAAAGGAAGGAGTAAAATTGGTAATTTGTTTATGTTATGTTATCTTATTTCTAGGATTTCTGAACATATCTGAATAAAATATTTGAACAAACAGCTACTAAGGAAAACTCATACCATAACTGGAAATAAGAACCGGAATAAATAAATATTTTCAAAACATTTTAAAAAATCTTTTATCTTTCAGGACAGAACCCTAAATTTAAGGCACAAAAACTCCTCTTCTATTCTATGGCTTTTTATTGTTCTTTAACCCCCTTCAATGTTCATGGTTTCAAATTTCTCCTTGGACGCTTTAAACTCCATCTGGAACACTAAACCCCTCCACTTCAGAATCTCTTTGGATGAATTAGTGGAGGTCGTTTTCTGTTCTGTTATGTATGACCACCTTTAAATATTACTGAATGATATTTTATTGCACTCAAAAAAAGAGCTAAAAGGAGAACTCCAGTGCTGGTGCTGATAGTTTGGATTCATTGGGATGAATCTCAGATTTTTCAGGTAGTTTCTCTAATTAAGAGGTAAAGTATGATTTTTTTTTTTTTACAGCATAGAAATGCAATTCAGGGGAGATGTCTGATTAAGAAGGGAAAATTGATCAAATCAAAAGATGATAAACATTTTATAAACAGCTGAATGGTCAACGGCTTCTTTATTCGGAAAATGCTGCCTTTGAGAAGCTATCATGAGTCATTTTAAAGCTTTAAACAATAACATACTTTTGTTTTGGTATTGTCTGTTTCAATGATATGCTCAGTTAGTGGGGGAGAATATTTAATGTTGTTATTCTAACACGTTAGCCTGCAGTCACAGAACAGTCTGTTTCGACTGATCCTGCTGAGATAATAGGAAGAAGCCTTTGATTTGAGGTAATTTCAGGTAATAGTTTCCAGAACCATCCAGTTCAGAGGAATGCAAAGTAATCTCCTGAACTTTTCAGAGGATCCAGCAAGGTCATCACCCTCATAGCACCAACCTACATTTATATCCCTTCACTATAGCATTCAAAGGCAGTGAAAGTAAATGAAAAGGGAGAGGTGGTGACACATTAGCAGGGGGAACAATAGTGGCTGTTTATCTAGACAATGAATTCATGTCACAATGCTGTAATCAACACAAATAAACACTTTTCTGTCTTGATGGAATAAAAAGCTCAATTATTAGACAGTCATTTACCAAAAATACAAAATCCAATTAATTGATTTTTAATTGTATTGCCGAGTGTTTCAGAGATCACCATGGCAAAGGGAAAACAAATCCTGAGTAGAAAGAGCTGTTCTGTAGTGATCTAAGCCAACTAATTAAGAACGCCTGGTGTACTTTGTGAAATCTTGTTAAGGATACTGTTAACGGACAGGGAGTTTGTCACTGTGCGGACAATGGCTTCTCTCTGTTGTGGGGTCATTTTCATTAATCAAGCAATGTGGCGTTCAGAAGTTAATCCAAACTCTCAGCTGTCCTTTCTCATGGCTTGATGCCTAGCTTCTGGTTGCTTCCACCAGACCTGGTGCTTGACACCATGAGAAACACAGCAATGCATGCTGCCCATAAATACTTTGAGAGAGGATTTAGGAACTAAAGAATAGAAAGCAATAATACACTTTTCATGAATAAATGTCAAAAAGCAAAAGCAAGGACATGTTCTAATGTGTTTAATTTAAAAAAAAAGTAGTGACTGAGTTCACAGCTCCTGTGTTATACTGAAAAAGCTCAAAGGTTAAATCTGTTTTTGTTTAGTTTTTTGCCTCTTAACCCCTATTGGGCCACTTTCATAATATGGAGAACTCATTGGTTAAAACTATTTACACAGAACTCCTTCAGTCTTTTGAAAGGTAACTGTGTCTTATATACGCGCTAGATTTTGCTGTGGATTATTGTTTATGCTGTTGTCTGTTTGTCATATATACCCTTTTCATATTAATAATTTAATAGCAGAAAATGCAACATGATTAAATAAGAAATACAGTTTTAATTCATGGATCTCATTTAGTTAAAAAAAAAACTAAAAATATATCTAAACCAAGCATGTTCAATGTCAAAAAGTCTGAACACTTCCCAAAAAGTCATAGGGATCATTAGGATGCTTTTTGTAAAATGTAAAACAGGCTTTTGTGTTATTTTTTCCCAGTAGTGTCTTTTTATCATTTGAATTCTCAGATGGATGATATTGAACTCTCTCATTGTATAATCATCAGCTTTGACTTTAACTGATGGAAGCACGGTCTGAAACACTTTAGGTTCTTCTTGTGACCGTTTGATATGCTTTTAAAAAATACTACTGGGGCAGCCGTTCCTTGGTAGGTTCAATGCTGCTGTTTACCAGTGTTTTCTGTATTTGTGAATCATGGCTCTCTCTCACAGTGGTTTGCTGGAGTCCCAATGTTTTGGAAATTGTTTTGCAAGGTTTCCTGTCATGTGGTTGTTAGATGGATTTTTGGGGGGGCTGGCTATTTAGCTGTCTCCCTTCCTTTCCACTCTGTTCAGATCACCTGTCTCTCTACTAATTAAGCTCATTCCTCCCAAAATCATCACTAAAATGTGTCATAACTATGTGTGTGAGGGGGGGGTGGGGGGTGCATAAATAAATAATCAAAATAAATTCTATAAAAAATCCTGCTCTTTTCTATAAAAATTATGAAATAATAATCATGAGTGCAAATAATGAGTACTTCTATCTATCGCGTACATTTTGGGAATAAAACTTTTTTTTAAGTTCTTTAAAGCTAAAATAATTTGACCTTACAATAAGAATACGACAGATCTGAATCCCACTTTCTTTGTTTCTTCACCAGTTTCTGTTTGCTTTAATCCTACATGATACCATGAGTCGTTGTAACAAATGCTGTGAACGGTTTGACTTATTCATTCAAACAAAGAGCCTCAGGTCTCCTTGGACTAATGGATCTAACAGACTGCACAAACTGCACAGACTAAAAGATAAAAGTCAAAGAGGAGAAAGCAGCAGAGGTAGTAAACTTGCAAAAGAGACCCACTCAGGGTTGCATTTCTTGGTGTTTCCATTTGGAAAAACTAATTTGTATGAGATTCCTGGAGCACAGCTTAGAATCGTATGTCTCTAATTTATGAGTGCCGGCTCTGGAGAGGTGCTTAGCCTACTGTTGGCCATCCTCTCACCCCTGACCTTTGCCCTTAACTACTCTGATCTTCTGGTGCAAGACAAATTCAGAAAAAAAAAACAAGTCTGACCTAAATTCCTCTCATTCAAAAGGTGCTTATTTCTTTCACTACTTTAAAATACTTCATTGATAAACAAGAATCTTGCAACTATTGCTTCATAACATTTATTAGAGTAAAATGTACTAAATACATCAGGTACCTTGATTTAAAAGGCATATAATAAGCAGATTTCAGCCGTGGCATCTGTTATGAGGATTTAGGTTTACAATTACGAAGGTACTTTTCATTTCCAAAAAGGGGAAGACCTGCAGGATTTAACCAGAGAACTCAATCACATCTATCATCTAATAGCCCAATTTTCCATTTATGCACTTCAGATTAGTGAAGCTGATGGATAACACATGGGTTTGATAGACTTTGAGCAAAAGCTTACAATACAGAATAGCAGACAGAGAACTACTCTCAAAATCCCATTTCCTTCACGTTGAAGGTTCAACACATAACGTTTTCATGCATAAGAAAAACATTGAATGTCAGAAAGCATCAAAGGTATTGTAGCACTACTGGGTCCAGCTGACAGAAGCTCAGTGTGGAGGCTGTTACCGAGTGAACATTTAAAGATTGCTATTTTTAGTAGAAGAAAAATGACCAAACTAAGTGTGAGTAAACATGGCACCAGTTCACTTTTCCTCTTCTTTAGCTTCACCTCAGTCTCAAAGGACCTTCAAAACAAATATAACGACTTGTAAGTTTTGTTAATACAATTGAATCAGATCTATGTGATTTCAGAGGAACTAAAAGAAAAAAATATCAATGTAACTAAAAAGGAAAATATTTATTGTACTGCATGTAAAAATAATATGACAATACAACAAAAATTACAGGTTAAAGATGAATTATCTGCAGTAAGTGACACAACAGTTTAGTAACAATATTCCTACACTGGTCTTGGATATAACAACAAGCTTTAAGGTAGCACATCATATTGAAGGTGTTATATAACAAATATGTGATGATAAACTGAAAACATGCCTATTTCCAAAACTTTTAACAGGATGTAAGAAGAAGATAAAGGAAAACAGAATCCTGTGAAGAGATGAAACTTAGGCTGAAAAATCTTTTAGCTTTTTTTGCCTTTGCTGCCACTTCAGGACAATCTTAAAAAAATATTTTTTCTTCAGTCTAGCCAGATCTCAGCAAAGTGCTGGAGTTACTCAGTGTGACATCTGCTTCTAACACAAAAAAAGTAGAGGCCCACCCCTTTAAGATGCAGTCCTGAAGACCACTCCTTCCGCTTAGACAAAACTCATACAAGTCTAAAGAGCAAGAGAGCCAGCCTACTGTTCACTCTGTCACTGGGGAATCTGCAGGAACACAGGGGTGAGGGGGGGCTGCAGACCCTGCTTGCTTAGTTTTGTCCCAAAGGGGTCCTGTGCTACTTCCATTTCACAAACAACCAAAGAACTGCTTTGCAGGATGTGGGAAGTGGGGGAGCCAGGTTACAAAACACAGAAAAAGATATAAGTCTGCGTCTGGCATGAGACCAGGCTTATATCTCAGTGACTGAGCCCTGACAAGAGGAAAAGGGGAGGAAAGCTCTTAGCAAACTTAGATTACTTAAAACGGAGATTTCCTGCTTGATGGTGGTTTAAGCAGCTGATGTCAAATAATGATGAAGTCAAACAACTGAGATCCGAAGCCCATTTATTTTGGACCTTAACTTGAAGGAAACTTGAATTTTTATTATTACTGATTTTGGCACAGGAGTGTAAGGCTCTCATGTACACAATTTGCACTAATTAGCTTCACAGGATGGCTTTTTTTTAAACAGTATTATGACAAATATTAGTTTAATCAAAAAAACAAAAAGCTTAAACTCAGATGACCTTCTCATCAACTTCAGTTTTACAGGGAGGTTGTTTTTTATTAAGGAAAAATAATAAATACAAATGCATTACAAATATTTTAAGAAATGTCTTTCTTCTTCGAGTACAAAGCCTGATTAAATTCATAATAATAGGAATTTTGTCTCATATTTTCAGGAGATGCATCAGGGTGAAAAGATGCCCCATTAGAACAAAGTCATAACAATCATTCTGATTGTCAAACATGAGAAGCAGCTGCTTTCTCTTAATTCACTAGTTTACTGATAGACTTGAGACCTGTTCAGGTTGTATTCTACCCCCAAAATGACGGCTGGAGATAGGCACCAGTCTCTGCAACCATGCATGTCAAAGCATGGTGGGCAATGGATGCATACATGAGTGAACTGTCTCTTTTTCTTTTTTAAAAGAAATATTCTTAAAGCATATTGAGGTTTTTTGGATTCCATTCCAAAGCAAATGTAATAAAATAGTTCAACCAAATGTTGGTACAACTGAATGTTGAGATTATTAGTTTGTTTCTAATCTTTATGTTTCTGTTATGCTGATTGTTTCTTTCATTAACCTTCCAGACCACAATATTTTCTTTTCCTTTGTTTGGATTTTATTTGAAAGTTTAATCAAAGAGGGTAGTTACCATTCAGTAAAAAGAAAAAACAAAAACAGTTAATCGAGTTATTCTTTGGACTATCGGAATATTGAGAAAACTAAGAATGGTTAATTACTGGCTTAGACATTAGCATAAAAGCCAAAATTGAAAGAAAATATCTTAAAAACTCTTGAAAGTACAAAAAAAAGAGAAATTACGAATAAAACAAGACTTTTGAAAATCACACAGCAATGATTGGTGTCAGGAAAGAGCTGCTTTTCACTTTTATTGACAATAACTGCAACTTTTGAACAGTCAGAAAGTCAAAAAAAAAAAATAATTTCCATCAGTGAAACAACAAAAAGCAACAATTGGCTGCACCGAAAACAAGACTCATAGTAGATGTAGTTATAAAAAACAGACTCAAAACTAGTTTTTGTTTATACCTGTGAGGTGTTTAACACATGAAGTGAGGAGTAGAAAGAATAAAGAAACAATTTAAAAATAAAGTGGCTCTTTAGGGCTGAAAGAGAAAGCGAGGAATGAAAACCACTTTAATCCACCATCATAGAACATGCTAGCTTTGGATATGTTAGCAGTCTTTTTGCACATCAGGGTGTTAATGAAAGGATCTTGATTCTCTGTAGCTGTTGTGAGGGCCACTGTTGTGGGGGGATTTATACTTAGCAACAAGAACAGGACATGGATCAACACTTGCTGTAATTAGCCAGTCTTGTTTTAATTTGACGCTGAAAATCCTGCATTAAAAAATAATCTGTAAATATGATGGATTTATAATACCATTAAAAAACTACTGACTGGTATCTGTATTAGCAGGTCAAAGCTTTACAAAGACGAAGATCTGGAATGAGCTAAATCATACTTGGTGCTTTTCTACACTTCATACATACTCTAAACTGGATTAGGTCTGTTTGAGAACAGTTGGGTGTTAAAGAAGTTTACATTTGTTCAAATAAAGTCTAATTTAATTTGGATGACAAAGAACCCTTTAAACAAGTTATTTCATTCCTCTCCTCAACTTATTTAATTAGTAGGATTATTTCTCCCTTGGCATTTTTTAATGCTTCCTATTCTTTTTCCCTTCTTTGCACTTGGTGTATTTCTGGTTTTGCTTTTCTACAAGTAACTCTGTCTCATTTAAAGCCAAAAGCTAAAGTAGCAGATGCCAGTCCCTTTTTTTGTTTTGTTTTGTCTGGCTCATTATAACTGACTTTATTTGGACACCTCTCATTTCCTTCTCTTAAGTCCAGCAAAGGCAGACATCCTGCATCCCTCCCAATCCCATGATGAAGCCCTTCTTTGACCTTAGTGATGTGACACATTGCAGCTTTGACCATACTCCAACTGCTCCGGGCAGGAGGCAACAGCTCACATCTTTGGCTGCTTTTCATCTTTTCAGACAGACACTTAATATTACCTTTTATCCCTGGCCTTACTCTTTTAAGTTGAGCAGATAGGAACTGGTTTAAGTTCAGCAGATAGCTGACGGCTGTCCGGTCCTTCTATGACCTGCTGTGTTGTTATCATCTGTCTACGGGTTTAAGAAAATTTGAATCGAAAGGCATGGAACCAGTTAGCCGGTGTAGATAAATACAGCTCCACTATGTGATGACTTTGGGTGAAATTCATAAAAAGGATATTCAGCCTAGTCTCTTGAAGGAATACATATGGTGCGTATAATCTGGCAACAATCACTTACATTGCATGCACACCGGACCCATTTTCTCTGTTTGCACTGGAGTTTATGCAATCTGGTGCTCATTTTCCACATCAAACCCAAACACAGTGTGGTGACTGTCTCATGAAACATGAAAGAGCAACCAATTAAAACCAGTCGGCTGTATACGTATGAAATAACCACATTTAACTGTAATCCCACTGTTATTTTAGAAGTAATGAACATGCAACACGTTTGAAAAGAGAAAATGTGTTTCAGTTAATGCTCCTCCCAAAAATAAATAGGGAGCCTTTTGAACTGATCTCCTTATTTTCCTGTCCGCCTAAAAGCTATTATGCACAAATGAAGTTTAAACCGGTATTTTCCATTTTAAAAGTCCATTATACCTCAGTGAGTTTACTCCCATTCACATTTCATTGCGGCACATGACGGTGGCTGATGGATCGGACCTTTTGGTGACTGAAAGCTCAGAAAGAGATTGCAACCAGATGAAAAGGTCTCCGAGTGCAAAACTGTGGTTTTGAATGAATCTATACCTCCACAGTTTCCAAGTCATTTTATCAACTAAATAACACTGGTATGACGTGGATAGAGAGGGAACCAGGCTCCAAAGAGTCTGATCATGAGACTTTAAAGAAAAATTAGCTAAGGACAGGTTATTACGTAAAACTAAAGGTAATTGGAGTTAATCTTTTTAAAGGAAAAAGTATAAATTGACTTTATGACTTTCCCGTGGTCTTCATTTCAAATTGCTTTTTAGATAGCAAAGTCAAATATCCATGATTGACCTCTGTAGATAGCTATTCTTGTTAGCTACTGCCATTAAGAAGAAAATAACAACTTATGTCTCAAGTTAACTCACGAATCGGCCTAAGCAACAAGGCAGAGTAGAGGCTGGAAAGTGAGTTAATCAAACGTTTGACAACAGTCCATTTAATATGTATAATATGTAAAATTCAAATCAGGTATGAAAATATTTCCCCTTAATATTTTCCTGATAGACCATAAGCTTTTTATTTCTTTGTCAGTCAATGATTTCAAGATTAAAATTAGTTGTTTCCTTATCAACCAGTTTTTTACTTCTTTCACAATAAAAACAAAATAGTCCCATGTTGTTAAAAAAAAACTAACAAAAGCCCTTAGTTTACCTTTTAGCATATTAACAAGATGGCTGACATTGGATTTCCTTTCTGCACTAAAATTCATCCAATAAGTAAGAAACAGTCTCTAAATGACACCAATTGGATCTATCCTCATTTTGATTTAATCTAGCAATGGAACCAAACAGGTCCCTGACAGAAACTGCTGAGTTTGTGAACACCGCCAGCGTAAACAGCTGACTGCCTGTAGGGGAAAGCAATCTGAAGGTAGGGTGTACCTGCAGCTAGGTAGGTTTGATCCTCAGGGGGCCATCATGGTATCGTTCTAATATCAAAGTAATGGAGCAGTAGCCCAACCCACAAGCAGAGTGGAAGATTTAGGTTAGGAAAACATTTTTATGCAACTTAATATCAAACCTATGTTTCTTTACAAGCCTTTTAAAAGTAATGTATTAAAAAAATATATATATATTTCTACCCTGGGCCTGGGTCACCAGGCTTGTTTAGAATGTTGGGCATTAAAATTTTCTTTTATTTGATGACCAGAGTTGAGCTCTAAACCTGTTGTTGTCATTATTTCTGAAATAGATAAACATTTCTGTACCAATAAATTGCCTATAAAATATATAAATAATATTTTTTACCAAAATACGAATTCAATTTTAAATAATTTAGATGAAAGCATTTGCCAAATCTCTGTAAAATGCACATGAGTAGGAAAAGAAAGGTTGCGTGTCTGGGTCACCAAAGCTTTAGACATGCGGTGGTGATAAAAAGCTGATCCCACCCATGTCTAGAGACTAGTGTCTGCAGTGGAAAATAAAACACCGTACAGCTGTGATGGGTAGAACTGTACCATGCGGGATGGAAAAACCCCATCAATGAATGGTTCACTAGAGGGTTGAGTCTGTCTTTTTGTGTGTGCATGTTTTTTTCTGATAGGTCTCTGTTTTGGCCCCTTAATGAACTGACAGCCTGTCAGTGGTGTACCCCATCTTTCATCTGATGAGAGCTGGGATAGAATACGGCCCCCAGGAAATCCTGAATAGGACAAAACAAGCATGGAAAATAAATATATGCCTGACAAAGACATTATCAGAACCTAGGAATGCTGCACATTATTATCTGGAGAAATTTTCAAATATTTGGCAGCTTAGGATTATAGTATATCTGCATTGGTCCAAATCAGGAATGACTATCACAGGCCTTAGTGTTTTGTTTTTAGTAACAAGGTGCTTAGCCCTGATGCATTCACTCCAGTGTCCTTACCAAAGTTGGTAAAATACATGGAGTGATTTATGTACTCCTTTTTCTTTTTTATGCAGGTTCCATAAAAATTGATAAATTATACTTTGATTTATAGTACAAAAATTGCCTGCATCTCTAACACATATTTCACAGAACTGAGCCAAATGCAACAAGATAAAACATGTTTTACACTTTTAAGCTGCAGCTGCTCTCTGTTGACCAACTGACAGTCGATAAAAGAAGAAAAAATAGATAAAAGTAATGTTAGGTATAAATTCAACTTACAAAGTTCAGCTTAAAAGCTGGATGTAAGTCAATTTTCTACCATTTAATCAATCTATATCATTTTGTTGCTTTAATAATCATAAGAATGTCTTAAACACACTCTAAATGATTCTATGCAATTAAATTTATTTTCCCCTATGTTGCCATGTCCCTAGATCTTACAGGACAGTTTACATTTTATGTGCTCACTAATAAATGTAGGTGTTCTTTTTTGCCAGTAGCAGATGTGTTCAGGTGTTGTAGGCTTCTGATATTTAGTTTAATCTACAGCAGATCAAACATTGTAAGGTCAATAGAATCTTCAAAGTAAAATGTTGCATTCACACCAAACAGGATCACAGGAAATTTTCTGCATCGTTCGTGTGTTGTTGTTCCCTGACATTTCGCCAACAGCTCAAACGGACAACTGGGACAACTCTGAGCTCACCGAGTCACAATTAGCCTGTTGTCTGTTCAATTCAACAGTTGTTTTCAAATCTAGATTTTACAAGTAACAGTCTTGTATTTAATGTGGAAAGCTGAACAAAAGTACCGGCATCCGTGGGTCCACCAGATTCTCCAGAGATACTCTCAGTTCTGGTCTAGGAGCTAAGGCTAGATCATGGTTGCTTTCTACAGTACCTTCATCTGTCCAGTATCAACAACTGTTATTCTGCTTTGGGTACGAATAACCAGGTCAATAGAGATAAGGTGAGGAGGTGCTCTGGAGAACATTCTGGTTCTAAAGCACACTGGAAACCAGTTTAACCAATCATAGCTGCTCCCCAGATGTAACTAGCTCCCTCCTCAGTTGTTTTATTAACCAAGTGTGGCAGTTTAACCAAAGAGTTTAACTGCTTTCTAATGTCCTCTGGGACCAAAGGAGTCAGGGAAAAGGTCAAAGGAAAAAGCAAAAACAATATGTAATTTCAAGAAGGATTTGAAAATACAATTTGAAAAATAAAATGGATATGAAATAAAGAATACAAATGAGGTATTTGTAATCACGTCTATGAATTGTGGTTTCAAAATCTATTTTAAAATCTATTTTTCTAAATTTAAAATGTGCAATTAGGGACTGTCTGGTGGAGCAGGGGTTAGTGCTGTTGCCTTGCAGCAAGAAGGTTCTGGATTCAGTACCGGCCTGGGGTCTTTCAGCATGGAGTTTGCATGTTTTCCCCGTGCATGCATGGGTTCTCTCCGGCTACTCCGGCTTCCTCCCACAGTCCAAAAACATGACTGTTCGGGTAATAGGCATCTCTCAATTGTCCCTAGGTGTGAGTGTGTGCATGGTTGTACGCCCTTGTGTGTCTATTTGTTGCCCTGCGACAGACTGGCGTCCTGTCCTGGGTGTACCCTCCCATAGTCTGTCGGAGTTCCATATTAGACCGGCCCAACAGTGACCCTGATGGATGAAGCAGGAGAAGATGGATGGATGGATGTGCAATTAGAAAATCATTCCATCCATCTTCTCCCGCTTATTCCGTCAGGGTCACGGTGGGACTGGTGCCAATTTCCAGCAGAATATGGGGGAAAGGTGGGGTACACCGTAGACATGAGAAACAACCATGCACATTAACACCTCAGGACAATTTAGAGATGCCAATTAACCTAACAACCCATGTTTTTGGACAGTGGGAGGAAGCAAGAGTACCGGGAGAGAACGCACATGGAGAACATCCAAACTCCACGCAGAGAGACCCCGGGCCAAGAGTTGAACCAGGAACCTTCTTCCCATAAGGCAACAGTGCTACCCACATGTTAAATTTGAAATGGCTGGTTCTCTTTTTCAGTGACTCTCTAGGTCCTAAGAACAGCCTGTAACAGGTGAAATGCCCAATCTATATGTGAAAGATACAGACATCAGGCTTCTGTACAACAGTTTGTCTGTGATGTTGGATCTGTCGCTGGATCTATCAAATAAACTAAAATGAAATAAAAATCAAGATTCATAAGAGGAATTTACACTGGAGTGCTACACTGCCGTTAAGATGTTGTCATTGTTTGTCAACACAATGAGTTGCTCACCCAGGTCACCATTCATGCATGCAAGAATCACATTAGCAAGAGAGAAAGAAAAAAATGATACAGTACAACCCGTTTCCTGCTGACTTTTGCCAACAGCTCTCTTCTGACTTAAAGGAGGGGGGTGTTCTGCCACACAGAAAAGGGAACAACTTTGTTGTCTATCAGTCTGACACGACTTACCCTCACACCCCCACACACCCATCCCCTCCCCTCAGAGAGGTGGTTTGCTGGAATCTTGGGGAGTCTTGGCGGTGAGAAAGATCTGTGGTGTGGTCCCTGCTTTTTTACTGGGTAGGGATAAGGCAGAGATTGTGGCGCCTCTGAGGTTAGTGGGCTGTCTCATTGGGACACAATCTCCATCAGGAGGCTATTTTTACTCTATCTTCTGACTTTTCGCTTTTTTTGCAACCCCACCATACTATGCTTATATTTTATTTCATTTTTCTACTTTTGCAGGCTGTTTTTTTTCATTTTTTTCTCTTCTCTATCTGCATCATTTTAGACACTGTACTGTGTGTCAGTATGTATGCATAATAAAGGAAAGAAAAATGAAATGACATGGTTTCCTTTTTGGATCACTTGTGTACTTGTGTTTTTGTTGTTTTTTTCAGTCTCTTTGAACTTGCCGATATATATTGAGCTCTTTATCACCACCTCTGCAGTATTATTGCAGTAGACAAAGCTCACATTTAAAGCAAAAGAACCTGTCCTCTTTTTTTGTGCTTTGATTAAAAGTTAACTCAAACTTTGATCTTTTCCAGTAATTTTTGCAAGGACCTATGATTTTTATGCAGGATATACAGGCCTTGGAAAAAAAGACTAAATAGTCTTTGTTGGAATCATAAAGCCCTAAATGTCAGGATTGTGCTTTTGAGGGGAAAGTTCTCTGCATTTACCCAACTAATCCTACATGCTGAGTTCATTTGCATGCAGTGCTGTTAGGCCCGTGAGTCAACAGGGGGTTGCCAACTTTCAGGAAGGGAGTTTACCATCATAAAGCAGCTGTCCCACATCAACAGTTCCTGCAGACACAGACAGTGCAATGTTTGTGCCATGGGCCATTCTACACAAACACCATCCTGCAGCATTTTAGCAGCCTAGCAACAGCAAGCTCAGGGACTGAAAAGGCGTCTAGACCAGCTATCTCAAGAGACTTTTAGTTCACATTAGCACTTTAAGTTAAAAGAAACATCACAACAATGATACTAATGAATTTGAACATAATCCCTTCATTAGGACTGCAAACTGAAATTAACTACAGTGAATTTCCTAAGTAGTATGAGAGGAGAATAAAATCAAAATAAAGTCCAATAGTATACCTTATCACATAAGGTTATTAACATGTCTCTGGTTTCCCATAATGAGTCACATCAGTAAATCATTTGATGCATTTAAAATAAACCTGTTTTCTTCTCAGCAATCTTCCATTACTCACCAAACAACCATTGCTAACTGAACTCTGTATATTCAAAAAAAAAAAAAGGAGTTTTACACAAAGTATGCTGTCAGCTGTCCTGGCAGAGCTGAATTCATTTGAATAATTTACTTTGCACAAAAGCATGGAACTGGGGAAATGGTTTATCCATCAATCTAGTCTGACACAGCAAGAGAAAAACACACTTACTTCTCTGTTTGTTGTTTATGTTGATCTAATGACGTTAAGAAACAGCAACTAGAGGCAGTTATATAATAAAGTCTCCTTTGAGGGGCCTGAAAAAGTAATCAAATGCTGTGAATCGGTTTGGTGCTGAAAGAGCACACCGTTTCCTCTCTGTCATCCAAAGAGCACCCCACCTCGGTGTTCATTCTCTCTGGTTTCCTTCAGTAACCACATCTAATGATTCCCAGGCTCAAGCAGGGACTGGAAACTTACATACACTTCGATGTGAACACAGTTCTGTGAGCAGATCAAGTCTCTCTCTTTCCAGTCAGAGTTCTTACGTCACCCCAATAATCCATACTACTCTACCACCCAGGCCTTAGAAAGACCACACCAAATCAGGAAACTCTAGAAGGGCATTAACGTGACTTATTACAAACTGTAAACTGTGGAAACTACCAGGAGTATTAAAAAAACTATAAGCTACGGGTACAAACAAGAGGCATAATCTGAAAATTGTTGTCCCTGAATAAATTATACAAGTAAGAAAAGAAAAATCTATATTTGAAACCAATGTTAAAATAATACTTATATTTCTCTTTACTCAGCATCTCTTGAAATGCAACAGAGCTGATGACAGGTTTGTATTTATTCAACTTCAAGTTCTAAACAATGTTGGTTTGGAATGGAAAAAAAGTTTTATCAAAAAAACAAAACATCTTAGTTTAGTCTGAAATCCATCTTCCCTTTGCCTGTTTTTTTGTTGTTTTTATTTAACATGTTTGTGGTAATGTATAACTCAATTATATATATGATATATATATATATTTGCACACAATATACAGATTGAGAATACACAAGGACAACCTGTGATAGTGAAAAAACAACTTTTTTTTCCTATTTGCAGGATCCTATCTGCATAGAGTTTTCAGGGTGCAACCCTAGACACAGCACATAGTTATGTGTTTCTTTCCTGGACTGAATGGGTGTTTTTTTATAAGGCATGACTTTTTTAATTTTCCTCTTCCAAAAACTGTTGCACACCTTTTCATTATTTCTTACAGATATATAAATGTAACAACATTTCAATTGTCCTAAAAGTTTACATTTAAAGTATTTATGTAAAAATAGCAACACAATTCCTTCTACTAGGATGATGCTTCATGTATCTGCACTTATATATTTGGTGTGACTGAGGCTTTGTCTGTTGTATGTCCAGGCCAAAAAATCTTTTCAGCTTGTATGTTTTGGCCTCATCTTGATGCACCCCTTTCCTGCTACACAAACTCTTGCCAAATACTCCGGCTTTGTTTCACCTTCCCAGACTGGGAACAGAACACTCTGACAAATGCTGTTGCAGTTTGTCTCTCTTGCTCTCTTCAAACAGAGAAATTATATATGTATTTTCTACTTCTAATCCATAACAACAATTATTTATATTTCCAGTTGAACTGAAAACCAGAGAAACCTCTAAAAACTGTGGATTTTGTTTATTTATTTTTAGCTTAGCATGCAGATACTTCCAATAAAAGCACAATCAAAGTTTAAAAACCCCACTGAACTAGAGCGTTATAAATCCTAAACCTGTCTTGTATTAATATCTACTAGGCATTTTTAAACTTTTTATTATGTTACAATAAAATACTTGTCTTATATTTGGTTTATAATACATAGTATTGCATTACTGTTTGAGAGTCAAAGGATTTTCAAGGTTTTACAAACGAAAAGACAAGAATTGGGAAATACATCAGTATTCAGCTCCCTTTCTCTGAAAAATAAAACAAATCAAATAAAAGCTAATAAATACATAACTAATTAACATTTTTGTAACAATAAACAATATAACCCCAATGCAAAACCACTTTGTATAACTGAAAACAAATACTGCACATCACCCATAATACACCGTATCTGACCTTAAGACATTATATTGGTGAAGGAAAAAAATTTTGAATTGCAGAAAAGGGAAAGTTACTCAAAGTTAATGTTAAAAGGAATGGAGCTAAATCTATGAATGCTGCCCAAGCTAGAATACAAGTATATTTATGTGTCAAAATGGCTCAAGCGAAACACTACATGTGAACTTTCTTTATAATCTGTCTTGTAATTTGAAGACTTTGCACACTTACTATTAATGCAACCTGACAAGAGTTTAAGCTATTTTGCAAAGAAAATTTGACTTTTTTTTATTTGTTTTTACAAAATCTTTTCAAAAACATTTGTTATTCTTCTTTCTCTTCTGGGAACAGAAAGAAGAATAACTGGCTTTCAGAACCTTTACGTATAATAACGCTAATGCAATATAAGAATAACATGGGCTACAGATACATGGTAAAAAAACAAGTGTTACTTTAATACCTACAGAGTTGAATATAACTATGTTTCAGATAACATTTGGTCCGACTCCAAATTAGTGTGAAATTTACTCCATAGCTAGTGTCAACTTTTCGGAGTTAGTTTTACAGATTATTGTGTGAAAATCAAGAAGAGAGACTGGCAGGTAATCAACACTATATAGAGTAAAAGTTACACTGCATGGCTGTCAAAATTTCTCCCTGACCAATAACTTCAACACTTGAGCAGATTTACATTCAGAATAATACTCTATTTAGAGTAAAATAGGTTGACTGAATTTTTCAAAACCCAATTTTTTCATTGTGTACTTTTACGAGGTAAAACTGTGTATTTATTCAATGAAACAATGGTAATAAAGAAATTCCAGCTTTACAAATAAAGCTGTCCTTAAGAGTTCACGCAGTTGTTTGGCCTGACATAAAACATGTATGTCTGTTTCCTCACATGGCTAAACCATGTAGATAGAGTCAGAATGATAAGCAACAGCCTGGCAGTTTGTTGCAACAGGAGACCGTACGGTGCATATGGGATAAGCGTGTTTCTTATGGGAAGTGTTTTTCCGACTGATAGGCTGGACAAATTGAATCTAATCATGCTGGCAATCCATTAAGCCCCCCCCCCACGAACTATTATCAGAGACCAGAAGCAGTGGGGAAAAGAGGCAAAAAAAGGCATAAAGTGCAGGGACAAACATGTCTAAAAGAAGCTTGGGGTTCGGAGAGAGAGGGACCACATGAACTTTCTCTCATTTGTGTCCGTCATGACAGATGCAGGGGCCTAACCACAGTCCATATGTGAAAATTGGAGGCTTACAAGGGTGAACGTGCTGACGCATTCAGTCCTCTGCAACTCTAGAATCCTCTTGAAATAAAAACCTCTACAGATATACAGTATACATTCATCTGATAGCTATGTTTACACTATGTGTTTATACACCACGATAAATGTAAGCCTTCTCGTCAGCGGATCCTGATGTTTCTATCACCAAACAAACATCCCAGGTTCATCTACAAGCTTTCCATGCTTCTAAATGTTGATAATGTCATGTGAATGCTAAGACAGCAACATGGTTTAAAAAAAGGAACAGGCATGAACTCTGACAAAAAAAAGGAGACAGCTTAACTCTAAACAGGCCTCTACATTTGAAAAAGCAAGAAGTCAAAGAGCCATGTTTGCACAAAGCCCAGCCTTCCTGCTTTAATAAATTGCCTCTCCTCAGTAAATTTAGGAACCATCCTAAGTAAATACTCCGGTGAAACCGCAGTGGTAAACCCTTTATTTGGGATGATGCTTTAATCGTGAAATCGATGGGGTCTCTTTTTAGGCCACTTTCTGCTCTGCACGTTTTCCTACATTACCATGGTAACAAACTGGCGCTACAGCTTCATATACACGCCACTTTTGCACTCCCACTGCATGAGGTAAATCGCCTCCGATTTCCACATCTGCTTTGTTCCTCACTCGTCCTTTTGCCAAATCCCATGTTTATTTCTGCCATTTTATACCATAAATGTCCCTTTTTTCCCAGTTAGGTACCATTAAACTCAAGCTTTATATGCATTAAAAGGGAGGGCAGAGCATTTCAAAAAGTGGTGACATAAAAAACAAGTTATACTAAAAAAATGTGTAGTTCTGTTGTCTAATCTAGGAAACACCTGTTGTGATTTAGAAAAAAAGATTGTTAAGAAAAAGTTTTTTTACAGTGAGTCTGAATTTTCCCCCTACCAGCAATGGAGCCCTTCCCCCACTCCTCAGCAAAAACATTTACCATGCTCCGGTGTATGTGTGTCAGCATGATGAATAAAGGAGCAGGAACAGGGCATAGGGTGACTTCACACTTTAACAGCTTGTTTACGAGTAATTTACAGAATTGCTGGAGAGGTGAAGCCCATTGGGGTTTCACAAATGAAGTTTTGTTGTTTTTTTTTATTTTTTTATGTTCAGTTAAAAGGGGATATGAATAAAAAAGAATGAAGTAGATACCAAAACATATGTAAATAAATAACAACACCTGAGTTTAGAAAATCCCAGGAAAGAAAGGCCATAAATAAAACATAGCATGGCAGCACTGTTAACAGGAACGGTGACAGAAGAAGAGCGAGACTGAAAATCAAATCCAGTACACACATTTCTTTTTTTTTCCCTTTGTACAATGATGACTTTTTAAAATACCTGTTTATAAATAATATTGTTTTACGATTTCTGAGAGGGGGTGACTTATTTTAGAAATTGAATTTGTTTTGTGAAAGTTAAAGATAATATAGTTTCATTCAACGGACAAATATTTCATGTATATATTTGTTCACATCATATTTTTCATGGATAAAGCAGGTGGACGCTCATAACCTTTGTTAACAGAATGTTGAGTGGAAGGAAAAAGTCTGGTAAAAAAGTGTAGTAATAGTTTTTGTGTTCATAAACTGTAAGGTATTTTCAAATGAACTACACCTTATCCTGCTCACACCCTGAGACTCAAATTTGAGTCTTTTTACCCTCTAAGTGGGAAAACAACCAAACCTTAAGTTAGGCATTTATGGTACATAAAGTATAGTGCAAAATTTATAGCTGAACGCCCACCTCCTTAACGGTCTAAAGGATGCAAAAACATGTCTTCTTTTGCTGATATACAGTGGGGAAAATAAGTATTTAGTCAGTCACCAATTGTGCAAGTTCTCCCACTTAAAAAGATGAGAGAGG
>JAUZNJ010101691.1:0-21125 GCA_034780135.1 Jordanella pulchra | reverse complement strand
TAGATAGATAGATAGATAGATAGATAGATAGATAGATAGATAGATAGATAGATAGATAGATAGATAGATAGAAGATAATTTGTGTTTTTGCTGGCAGTGAGGTTTTAGATGAAGCAAGTTTATTAGTACAAAATAAGTGGATCATATCAAAGAACAAAATAAAATGAATGAAAGTTTAAAAAAGATAAAAGTGTGTGAGTAGTAAAAAGAAATAAAAGTTTAATCTAACTTAACTAATAATGTTTAGATATCCCGTTCAATAGTCTCTCTAAACAAATCTGGTTTTAATCTATATTTGAAGCAACTAAAAGTCTCAATGATTTTACAGTTTTCTGGGAGTTTATTCTAGATGTGTGGAGCATAAGATCTAAAAGCTGCTTATCAGCAGCTCAAATCGTTCTCATTGCAACAATTTAAGCACTTTGGTTATGTGATCCACTTTTAGATTTGAGTTAGTAAATTTTTTGTTAACTTTGAAACTGTAATTGGTGTATATTTAGGTATAAAGCTAATTAGTGACATAAGGCATCTAAGGGTTAACTTCTCAAAAGTCTTTACATGCTGACTATGATATTGCACTGTTTTTGCTAAAACATAACTGATAAATTCAGGGAAAAAAAAATATTTTTGAGAAAGAATTACATGTTTGTCATCATAGGGTTTCAAATGTTCCGTAGCTACTTTGTTGAACACTACCTTGCTTAACAGTCCCAGGGTTGCTAGACCTTTCTTTGCAGTAAGAAAACTGTGTTAGAAATCAAAAGTGTTAGAAAATGAGCTGCAACATCTGTTTTTGAAACACTACTGTATTTTATTCATTATAGTGTTTTAACTTCAGTAAAATGCTTCAAAATTATTTTTCTACATTCTCTCATAAACCGCTATACCTTTTTTGTTAAAAAGCAAATCAGCGTTAGAAATCAAACTGAAAATGACATTTTTCAGTAACAGCTATTTTTATCACAGTGTTTCAAATTTAGCTTAATATTTAAAAGAAATCTCACTGCAGGCTTTCTATATTCTAGCCCTTAAGGTCCAGATATATTTTTGCAAGCCAGCTTCTAGAGTCCTAAAATGTTTGACGAGACAATATCTGGAGACACATTTATTGAGGATCTGAAGAATTTAAATAATAAATCTATAAAAAGGTAAGAACTTAACTTTTCATAACCAAAAGTAGTCACAAGAAACATATAAGTATAATTATTGCTTCTTCTTCAGTCTTTCCCTGAAACACTAAGTCCACTCGTGACCTTAGTTCTGCTGTATATGAATTATTTCAAGGAGTGTACTGAGACCCGTGAATTTCATTACTGTCACTCCTACGCAGATGATTAAAACATGGTCTTCCTCTCTACAGTTTGCTGCTGTATGCAGGAAGTCGCCTCCCAAGTATCTTTGAGACCAATTTCCATTTTGTGTCCTGCTGTGACACAAATGGGAATTACTGTGACCCCCCACATTGATTGGCTGAGACATAATTTGCAAGCGTCCATAATTAGGATTGGAGTTAATCCCTTTGTGTCTCGTTGCTGCCTCATATTTTCCTTCCTGAGAGCTGACCTTCGTTAGAGATAAGGAGCACACCTTCCTTCTCTCCATTTGAGAAGACTTCTGAGTCCAGCTGATAAACCTCGCCTTTGAGCATACTTTCTTGTACAAGCCTTAACCTCTATTTCTGGTTGTCTCTCCATGAATCAGCAGCTAATTAAGAATACCCCTGGCTGCCTTTCCCAGATTCTTAGTCACCTATTCACACTATCTTCTAATTTGAACTTTATGTCTGAACATTCAGCTTTACTTGTGGATGTTGACAGGTTGACACAGACAAGAAGGTCAGAATATGTTAATCCACAGCAATTGGGGGAAAAGTAGCATGTTTTGTTCATTTCTAAGATGGGCATCAACTTTAGAAATAATGACTAAATTTAATGGTAATACAAACACTTAGAATCTTGAGTGTTTTAACATTTGATAGGTGCAAGGCATCATTACCACAAAGATTTACAAAGTGAAAAGTGTTTCTAAAAATTCCAAATGTCTAACTCAATAAAATTTAGGTTTATGAATATTCTAATTAAAATAATTTTAGATATAGCTTTTGTGTTGTTTAAATTGTGTCCTTTTTCTACACATCTTTAAAAACACACTAAGATGCAAACTCTCTCTTGCAATTCATCCGTTTTTGCAAATACTCCACGCTTTTAACCAGACATGTCACAGAACCACTGAAAAATGTTTTAGATGTGTGCTCTGTCTGTCAGCAAGACTTGTTGTTTGTTAAAAAATAAAAAAACTTTTAGCACTGGATATATGTTTGTAAAGAGAAATTTATCTTTGATAGTCCATTATGTTTTCAACATCATTCAAAAAATGTGGCCATTTACTGTTAATACTGTAAAACATAGATCCTCAAAGTCTCAATGTTGAGGGTAAATAAGTGGCAAGATAAACATTTTCTTTTTTTAACCAACTCATCTGAGACTCGACGAAGAACCTGAACAAAGCAAAGCCCACTGCTATTCTTATCTCTTCTACCACTTAAAGCAAAGTGCTTATTTCTATGCTTCCTTTGAAGTGAACTTTTAAAATGTTGCAAAAAAAAGAAAAATAATTTGAAGTTAAGCATGGCTGTAATGAACAACAAGTAGAGATTTCAAACTTTACATGAACCAGGCATCAAATTGTAATTTTTCAGTTGTGTCAACTAGTATTGCTGACATTGAATGCTGTCAGGAGACATAGAGAGATAAATGTACTTCTAATGGAAATATCTGTGAAGATGCAGACAGAAGAAATAGCCGATCAACCATGTAAGGCAAATGTTTGCTTAATCTCAAATGCTTTTCCATCTCACCTATCATCAATTAACCTTTTTTTTTTATTAAAAGCCAAGACCACATCAAGCAAGCAATAAAAAATATTTCAGGAGATAAAAGGATGCAATTTCAAATTTCAACCCTTTCTAATGTAATACCTAAACAATGGCATAGAAAAAAAAAACTTTGGAAATGTAGCTCATGTATTGTAATCATTAAAAAAGAGTTGAGGTCAACCTTTGACATGTCACCAATTCATCCCTGTATAAGACACAACATTCAGTTTAATTAAAAAGTTCAACATAACAGATCTCAGTTCTCATCATCTTCGTGTTTACACTATTTATAAGTAAGTGCTGCAAACTTTATATATGTATATATATGTTTTATATAAAATCTTAATAAATTTAGATATATAGTTTGGGCCCACCTGTAAAAATTGGGTATCTGAAAAGGATGAAGATTGGAGTGGAACAGTATGACTTAATTGGCAGATCTTTTGGCCATGGATGGGTCCAGACAACACAATGAGAAAGGATGCTGTTATGATTAATGTGATTTATTCAGTATTAATAAACAAAGTAATTCCTAAGAGCTGAAATTCTGTGACCTGTTGGTTACTTGAGTAATAAAGCATCAATGCTTCATGTGGACAAGACTTTGTAACTTGTATAATAGGTCCTGTCAAATTGCAAACTATGAAAGTCGTGATTAAAGGCACTGCACAGTTTTGAACTATGAGCGAGAAGAGTAGTTTAGTTTTAACTGTAAGTCCCACCCCTAACCTTTCATTGAGAAACTTTCCCCCCACTCTGTGTTCAGGAGATTACGCTCACATCTCATTATAAAAGTAATGAAAAGATACCTGTCTAGGAGGGCTACAGCCAGTTCCAAGTCCAGACTCAGTCCCACAATGCTCTCCACCACCAGTAGGCTAGTCCAATATTTACATCAGCTTTGTTTCTTCTTTTGTCTTTCTTGTCTTTTACCTCTCACTTCTTTTCCTCTGTTTTTGAACCTTTTAGGCCATTTTGCTGTATATGCACTGACAGCCAGTGGAGGTATTGCAACTTTCCCTTTGCTGGGTGCCATACTTCTTTCTCTGTTTAAAAGACTGTACACACTTTTGGAGAAAACACCCCTCATTAAGATTTGCTTTTAGTAGATGATTGGAAACCTGAAGGTCTAAGGGATGAATCCCAATCAGTAATTTATTTTTATGAAATTACCTCTTCTGCCTCATATATACATTACCATGTATAAAGCACTTTTCTTTGAGGTGTTAAAATAAAATCAGGTAAAGTCCCTTTAACATCAAAATAGAGTAACTATTGCACACTCAAACAAAAACGATATCAAGACATGCATTGGTTGTTGATTTTTTTCTTTACTTTCCCTTTCTGAAAATACAGAAAACCTCCATAAGTCCGACGTGCGTCACACGATGGCTGCTATGTTCAACTGAGTTTACGTTCTCCAACACAGAAACTTAGGACCCCAAGGCTGCCCTAAGCACCGGTTCCAACTGATCCATTTCTAAACTCCTTTCACTCTCAGCAAGCATGGTTACTAACCTACATATGAATGTTCAGCTTAACATGGACAATGAAACAGTGCTTTTTTGATAACAAAACAAAATAATGATAATAATAAAAAACTATTAATAGGAAAGCCCTGTTATTTCTAAATTTTATAAAGGACATAATACATGTTTCCAGTGTTCTGTTTGATGTCAGTTTATCTCCTAAACACTCTGGTCCAAGCTAACATGGACATTTCAAAATCAGATATTTTCTGCTTCCTTTCTTCTTGCTGTCTCTGCTTGGCTCAGTTATATTTTAAGGCAAGAAGGAGAATACAATTTTTAGTTATCTAGAATATATTAAGCCCCTTTCAGATTACTTAAATATACATTCAGCCACAAACTCCTTTTACCAGTCACTTTGTCTTTTGACATAAGTCATCTGCCTAAAGCCATGGCCTTATGGGACTGCAACTCATACAGATGAGATTACAAAATAAGTATGTGTGACTTAAGACTAACAACAGTAATTAACCTAAGAAGTTTACAAGATGAAGAATGGACAATCAAAAAGGGATGTCTACAGTATGAAATAAGGTTTGCTGGAGGCAGAATAAAACCTCTCATTTTGTTAAATCCTCATCTGTCATTTTGTGTTTTTTCTAATATTCTTTTTTTCCCCCTGTAAGAGTTCTGAAAACATTTGAAGCTTTTATTGACTTAAGGGGACCTTTTCCAAGCATCTGAAAGCAATTATATCATCCCAATTTAGACTTTAAAGACATGGTGTTGAGAATTGTTTTGGGTTAACCAGGATTTGTTTAGGACTTATTATTTGGGATATTATAATTTAATATCGGGTAACTATTTTAGTTGCAGTTAGTTAATAAATAGTCAGTTTTGAACCAGATACTAACTATAAATGCTAACTAGATTTATGAACTAACTGCAATAAAATAGTTACCCGATATTAAATATGGAATGTCTTGAATACAACATACGTGTCACCTTTAGTTGATACCTGGAGACAAGTATCTATTGTGTTACTTAAAAACGCTTTTGGCAGCTTCAGGTTCTATCAATCTAACCATTTCTTCATTAAAACCACATTTTTAAGAGGTAGTGAAGGCACTTGAAATTGAATGAGTTTTTTGCTTTACTTATGCTTTTGGGATTAACAGATCAAAAGATTTTCCCCTGGTGTTCTGGTGTATTTTCATTTGGACAGAATTTTTGAATATTCTATGTGACTGATCACTGCATCATTGTCCTAAGAATTAGGATTGGTTTTAGCATAGCTCTATGTGCTATTGTCTTGACACTCTGATGACATTATGTTGGCCTGTCACTGCTTCATTGAGTAGAGGAAACAGGTACTAACTAGTATGCTTGGAAAGGTAATAGGCACAGGTGGAGAAATGGGTTTGGGGTTCAGGCAATGCAGAATTATGAGCAAAATCAAATGACACTGGATCTGGAATAAAAGCCTATATAATAATTGGCAGGTAAAATAGACAGCAGAGAATTCCCCCTAAAAAAGAGCCAGCTGTGTCACCTGGCATGATACTTTTGCAAACCCCCAAAGGTGGGAAGTTTGCTTTCAATGTGTAACCCTCAGTAAACAATGGTGTGATCTCAATCAAACATTTCTAATTTTATGATTAATTTAACAAAGTCTGAAATCATAACATTATCTAATTTCCACCTTTCAGTAAAGCCAAAGTAAATCTAATAGCCTTCTGATATCAGTAGCAAAAGTAGCAACTAGGTGAGATTTCCTTCCCATTGTTTTTTTTTTAAATTAAAAAGAGTTTCTTCTTAGAGCTGAAAATTAATGATAATACAAGATAATCCAATGATTTATCTGTCAGGGAACATTCAAGCCAGGTAAATATTGAAAGTACTTAAAATAAAGTTTAATAATATTGTCTCATTGACTCCTTCAATTAGGGATCATGGACTGCAGTGACACACTCCAATATTTCTGTACCACAAACGGATTAAAATTGAGATCTGAGCTGTATTAATGGAGCTCTGACATTATTTCCCTGTAGAATCACTGCTCCATTGTTAATAACTTTTTTCATTACTCACTCACAGTTAGTTTCAGTTACTCTGACCAGATATGAAATTGGATTATCTGACTTTAGCATTCCAGGGTTAAACTTTTCCAGCACCGTGTTTATGCCTAAAGAGGCAGTAAGCAATACTCCATTCTTTTAGCTAGAAAGAAACAAAAAAGAGTATTTTGAGAAACTAAAGGTACCTTTTTAAATGTCCGTAACCATTCAGAGCTTACCCCCTTCCTGCCTGTAAAATTACACCAGAGATGTGTAGCATAGATTTGAAATTGCGGAGAGGGTGTCCAGGTTCTCTTGTTATCACTCTTAAAAACATCCACCTGATTTGAAGAAATCCTCGCCTTTTTTGCATAGCCAAATGGAAAAGTAAATAACTAAGAAACTGTAAGGCCAAATTCCTTGTGTGATACATCATTTGAAAGCTCATATTCACCTTAGCTTTGAGAGCTAACTTTTTGTATGTCAAAAAAATTGATTTTATATGTCTTTTTTCTTATCATGGACTGTTTTTATTACGACTATGCTGGATTATTTTCTATCTCTGGACCCATACAGACAAATGGAATATAAAAAATAGAAGATTGGACTTATAACATGACTTCTGCAGAGCTTCAAAGGCATGTAGTCAGAGCTGCAGTTTCATTTTTACCAGGCTTTGATCATAAGTACTGGTTAAAGCCAACAATGACGGGGTTTTAAGAATATATTGATAATAGTCAAGATAAGTACTCAGAGAGTACAGACCTCTACCAAGCAGCGAATTTTCACCCAAATTGTGACTTACAACTGTAGTTCAAACTTGCACATGGTTACCAACTTTTAATGAATTGTTCCTTGGAATGAGGTGCTTGCTGGTAAAAAACAAAAACAAAGCATAAAATCAGTTTATAAGTTTTCTATTGACCCTGCTAATAAACCAATAATGTTTCCTTTTCTTGTATTTTTGTCTTCAGTAAAACCCCATTGGTCTTTTCGAGTCCGATGCTGAAACTATCAACAGTCAATCAATTGCTGCTACCCTCTGGTTTAGGGGGGAACTGCTTGTTCCGCCAAATATCCCTTTGTCACAATGTGAGAGAAAGTTTTTAAAAATTCCTGTACCCAGATTATATGGTGGATCATCACCAAAATTCAATTGATTGTTCCTTAGCATGAGGGACACCTCTGATGAAAATTTAATTAAAATCTGTCCAAAACTTTTTTAGTTATTTTGAAAGCAGACAGATGGTCAAACCAACGTCGTTTGTGATACTAAGACAGAGCCTTTTTCTGTTTGTATAGAAAAATAAGCATATTTCATGTGCATAACGTTTTTAATTATGTTTAAGCATAAAAGAGAGTGTACATTTTGTGTCATGTAACCTGCTTTTTATAGGACTAAACTAAAATCTATTTTTTAAAACGAACCTAGAAACCTCAACAAGAAGAACAAGAAGGTTCTGGGTTCGGTCCCGGCTTGGCATCTTGTTTGCATGTTCTCCCTGTGCATGCGCCCACAGTCTAAAATCATGACTGTTAGGTTTATTGGCATCTCTCACTTGTCCCTAGGTTTTTGCATGCATGGGTGTGTGTCTATATGTTGCCCTGTGACAGACTGGCGTACAAGCCTGGGTCTGACGGATGAAGCGGGAGAAGATGCATTGTTCAGATTGTTGTTGTTATCCTTGTCTTTATAGAAGACAATAAGGTCCAGTTGCAGATCATGTGACTCGTATAATATAAAAAAGGGTTTCCACTGCAGTTTTGCAAAATATGATGATGTAAAATTATAATTTTGATACAAGCAAAAAACCACCTTATGGAAGCATAAAAGTTTTTCATCAAAAAACAAGTTTTTTTTAATTACTATGTTTCAATTAAGCTAATTTATTTTTGTAATTATAATTTTCACAATTTGAGGGTTACTTAAAACACAGCTTGTGTTGTATAAATAGTCAGGTTCACAAATAAAAGATCGGTGTCAAATCAAAATGTAGATCTACCTTGTTGCATCCATAGCAATGGGGTTAATGAGGCACATAAATAAGCTAATGTTAACAACCAAAGTCCATTTTTTTGGATATTCAGTCAGTCTTTAAAAGTTAAAAGCACAGCACTTATTGTATGTGATTGCACTATCTTGGGTAAATAAAAAAAAAAAAATCTTTATAACGATGCAATCTCAACCCACCTCAGATTACTCTCAACCTATCCAGCTTAACTTATTCCAAAAAATGGCAATCACCATCCGTGGCACCACAAAACTGGTTATCAACTGCAGGCCTCAGATGTAAGTAATTGAATAAGTACAAGTCTGCAGTTTTCTCCTAGATACTATGATGTAGATCAAAGAATAACTGATTCAGCAAACAAATGCAGCCTGAATAAATGCCTAAGCAGCCTAACATACATATTTTATAATCACTTCTCTTAACTAAAAATTTCATGGTTTATGCTATAGCTTGCATTTTTAGAGTCTGTACAGGTAGCGGCTGTCCCAGTAGAAAGAAAAGAAGTAAAGATCATGCAAGTAATTATTAGGTGAGATTTAAATATGTATATTTCTCTATTCCGCTCAACACAGTATTTGTCAATTAAATACGTTTCTATCAAACGTAAAACCGTCTTTAAAAATTTATTAAACAGTAACAATATTCCCATAGAAAATTTGTTTTTTTTTAATGTAGGCTGATTAAAAAAAAACATACCACAACATGCAGATGAGGTAACATCACTGACAGAATTCATTGTTTTGATACATACCACATACAAGAACATAAAATCTTGTAATAACACACAGACTTTAGTCTCTATGTATTTTATTTGTTTGTATCAGGTGCAATAGTTCTTGTTTTGATCCCTCTGGCTGAAAAGAAAGTCAGAAAAACAAGGAAACTTTTGACTGACATAGACCATAAAAGAATATAAACCAGCACCTCTCACCAAACTCTGGTTTGCAGTAAAAGTAAAGAATCTATAATACTTTCATGTGAGACGCAAGATGTGCTACATAACTGTGGTTTGCTGATATTTGAATAATGAATCCCTCAGATTTATTTTGCAAATAATGTGACTTTGATAGGTGGAATGTAAAAATATGGAAGACAAGGTAAGAAAAAAAATGTCAGATTAGATAAGAATGAGCAATATTTTTTCTACTTTGTCACCTTCGGTGTTAACAGAGTTTAGTTGAATGTTTCCAATGAACAGAATGTAATCATATGTGAAAATTAATGATCAAACCTGATAATTGTCTGTATCCAAACTCAGTTATTTCTAAAATTTCCTGCAAGGCGATCTTTATTGTTCACATTTTTACCTGGAGATGCCAATCCCCTTAAAGAACAATGCAGAAAAATTTCTACATTACTAAATTTTTTCACCATTACATATGCTGTATGTGTTATTAGAAAACATATTCCTGTCCTTCAAAATTTGGTAATAAATTGTTGTCCCTTAAATAAGTCCAAGCTGACTTCCTTTTTTAATCACACAAAGAATGGTTGATGTTAGTTTTTTTTTTTAGCATCAATGAGGCATTATGGAATTTTCTAATGATACTGCCACCTGTGGCATATCTACACAGAACTGCAACACTCTTCTGCTCGTCCTCGTAGCTCACAGTAGTACTTAACAAGTTTTTTTTCATTTTATTTTTTTACTTTTTTCACCTTACTTTAGTTGCCATTGGTGTCTGAGTTGAGCTGGATGCACTTGTGAATATCCACATTTAACATGGAAGCGCTTGACGTCACATCCGCCAAACAACTTCTTTACCTGAAGTAAATAGGTGACAGGCTTATAGATCCATTGGTGCTGGACTACAGAGATCTGAGTCTGCTCATCAAACAACGTTGTAGTCTTACAGGATCAAGTAAAAAGGCTATTTTGAAGATATTTCTTCAGAAAAACTTACAAAATGCTTCTTCAGGCTGTACTAAACCCTTTTGATGACTTTTAAATTACAGCTGTAAATTAACTATAAAAGTAAATGGAAAATAATTTGAAATAATCTGAGTGAATAAGTCTTGTCAAGTGTGATGAATTCATTCTATGGTTGACAAAAAAGGGTACCCCTTCTCTCAAGACCTTTATTGTAATTAAAAAAAAAAATGTTTTTTTAAGCTTTTGTCACACTGTGCATTATCTTGTCATGCAAAGATTTTAAAAATGGTATATGTTTGTAAATGTAGGGAATTATGTCAAAAGTGAAGTCATCTTGCTCAGAATTATAGTTGCTTTTGCTGGGCTCATGTTCTGAAAAGTCCAAGCCTCAAAATATCTTCACAGTTTATTCTAGGTCATAGAAAGCCTCTTATTTCAATTATAATGTAATACTTTAACTATGCTGTTAATAAGAAAAAAATGTTTATGAGAAAACAGAACAAATTAATATAGAACAAGCTGTATTGTTATGAAAATACAAATAATTATCTACTCTATTGAAAGAAAATTTCATAAATAATTGAAATTGACAAGGTGGCGCAGTAGTGAAACAAATTATTGTTCTAGACCTGAGACCCACACTGTATATTCGATTATCTGTCACTTCTTATAAATATAGCATCGCAAAACATCACAAATAAATAGGAGATAGAAATACACAAGATACACACATATATTGAATGGCTAGTTGCTAAGTAACACGGTTGTTGACGTTCTCTGAACAGTAAGTAATTTGGTACAGAGCTCAATTGTCTCAAGGACAGTCATTGTGTCCCCCAATTATCGCCTCAATCTGCCTATGAAGACTCTTTTTTTCTCTTTTCCAATTGCCAATGTAAAAAGTGAATCTGTTCTTGGACTCTTACTCACTCTTCAATGCCTTTACGTAAAGTGTGTTCTGTCTGATATATCTTTCATGCTCTATGCTGTATCATAATGAACGGTGAAAATGAAATACATTTTAAGTGTTTTTAGCAACAAATCTAAGTAAGTATGTTTAGGTTAGATTGTCTCTTGTTTGAAATACTTCAGAGTACCCTTGTAATTGGGATGACATCCTCCATTGAAAAAGGGAATTATATAAGTGAACAGTTGTAAAAGTTAACACTAGTGTCTTAAAGCAAAGATATTTAGATTTGAATCACTATTACAAAATGGGATGTGAATATGGGTGTTAAGTTTTAAACACATTTTTAGTGGTAGGACAATTATAAGTGTAAGATTTAAGTAAGTCAGTAATGTGCCAACTGATATACAGTTCATACCAGAAAAGCAACCCAAATACTCCCCACATATGTATCAAGTAAACAAAGCCTCTTATTCTACAAGTGAACCTAACGCTAAAAAAGTGGAATGACAAGATAATAAGTAATTCCATGGAGGAAAGCACTTCCAAAAAGGAACAGAACGACAAGCACTTAGATAAAAACCATTATAGAGAAAGCATTTCTGATGCCAGGTGCTCATCGGTTATACTATTGTCTGAACTTTGCAAAACCTATGTAGAATATGTAAGTCATGTTTATCAGAAGAGGAATGTTCTGCTTGATGTAAAACTACAAACTGAGCACAGCTGTTGTCAGAAAAAGACAACTGTCTAAATACAGACTTTCCAAGAGACACTAGGCCATCCTTGGTTGTCCTTTTATTCCTCATTAAAAGTCTTTTGGGGGAGGTGGAGCTAACTGATAAGTATTTTGTAAACCAGGAGACAATATGCATATTTAATCGGAACCTCCCAATCTAATAGGTGATGTTTTCTAATATTCTGCAATGAATACATGCTAGGCTTTTTTTGTCAATGCTTTCAGTGTTCTTTTGTAAAGAACTTTAACCGTTACCATTGTAGTTTTGCTTGTCCGTGTCTAGCTTGTAATAAAATCATTTAGATGAGACATAATGAGAAAAGCTGTACAAGCAACCTAAACACCTAATTTATCTGTCAAGGGGAACACCAGCTTTGTTTAGACAATATCTTTTAGGAGAGCATTTAAAGGTTGACCCCAAGATGATTCTATGAAATATTAAAAAGTATGCAAACCTCAGAATTTAAAGACAGAAAAACAAAAAAATATAGCAAAAAAAGGTTCTTGCTCCTGCTTTTGGCATTTAGTGAAAAGACATAATTTTAGAAATTTTAACTGACCTAAAAGAGGAACAGCCTAATTAAAAAGTCAGTTACAAGAAGAATCTTGTATATGGAAGTTTGTATTATCTAAACACCATTAGGTACACATCATATTACCATGTATGACCTATGGCATGTAAAAAACAATAATACAAACAGATATTCAGTGATGCCTTTTTTTCTTATTTAATAAAGGGGTGTCAAAAAATATTACATTAAAGCAGTTTTCGTCCTCACTCTTTCATTGACAGACCTTAAAAAATAAAAACAGCATGCCAATTTAACTTATCATAGCAGCGTGAAATCCTGTTTTTGAAAGGATTATAGTTGAATATAAAAAAAACAGGGGTTGCCCTCTTGTGTGTGATTTGCATAAAGAGTATTGGATATGAAACTCAAGACAATCAGAGTGAAGATTTAAAGAGTCATTTCAAAAAATTATGCTTTCACTCTACTTATTTAATGCAGATTTTGTGACACTGATGACACTGTGACCTTGTGTTCATTGCACATTGATTAAACATCTGTTTCTGTCTTTCCCAGCACCATGCTCATACACCTGCAGCTGTCATGATGAATAAATTAATTCCCTCTGTACAAGTGATCCAGGATAACCTTTCTTTAAAAAATAGCTGTAATTGAAAGCTTAAAAAAAACTTTTAGAGAAAAACAAATCCACTAAACCGAAGAGCATTTTTATATTCAAAAATATATTTTGATTTGTCTTTATGCAGATTCACAACAAAATCTTTGTAGCTTAGAGAGTAATCAGCTTATAAAATTTAGGTGAGACCTTTACAGGATTGGTTATTGGCATCACTTCAGAACAGCTCCTATACAAGTATAGAAGACTATGATCTTAGAGGAGAAAAGTGTTTTCAGCCTTCTTCTTGGAGGATAACGGAGGATATTGCTTGGCTGCATCCGCACCACCCACAACAGGAAGAAAATGTTCTGCTCTGCTGCCAACAGAGCGTTGGAGAAACTCATAGAAGCAAGCTCAGTTTATAAAGGTAAACACGTAGGTGAATGGTAAGATGCCAGGATGTTTAGAGCAGTCTTAAAATATCAGGTAAAGAGTTCAAATTATAATGTAGCAGGTGCTTAGCTGCAGTTAAACCAGAAGAAAAAAATCTTCCAAGAAGACAGAAATTTGGGTATAAACAGCCAGCATGCTGGCTTTTGATTACAATAATATCAAAGTCAAAAAAAGGATTTTGATGAAACCTTTCTGAAGTTTTGTGATATGTAATCTAAACACGTGTGAGTATGTGTACTAGCTTTGAAATGATGACCCCTTCAGAATTCGCTACTCTCGAAACAAACCTTATTCTCGTCCGTTACTTAATGCGTAGTGACATAACGTACAGATGAAGTTAGAGGTCTATACTTTAAACTCTTTTGTTTAATAAAACCTTTGTCAGCCTCTGTTCTCGGTACTTTAAGAAACAGGAAGTAGTTCCTTCTTGTGTATCGCTTTATACTGATTTTATTGTTGGGTAAAATCATGCAGTTTGGGAATGAGGAATAAATATGAAAAAAAGACTAATTAAATAATCCAACACAGTGACTGGCCCATGTGTAAAGTATTTCCGCATATAAATGCAAATCTCACAATCAAATCATCAGCAGAAGCTCAAATGTCATAAACAAAATGTTTGTCTTAGCTGGCTTGCTCGCCACAGGCTGTGATTGGCATGTGCAGTCGGTTATATGCCAGGTTCGCATGGCCCTACACAATGCGTAAGGCTCTTCATCCACTGATGTAAAAGTACCACATGAACTTTTTACAATGTGTATTACACATACTTTGTATTGCACTCTACAGTCAAAATAATAACAATTATTGTTATTATTATTATTGTGCTATGCTTTGCACAGTGCTTTTGCAGGCTGTGAAATACTTCTTGCTTCAATCTAACACAAGTTTTCAGTGAAGAGTGTTCAGCACAGGAGCACACAGGTGTCAGAATGGCACAATTTACAATGCTCGGAGAGTGGCCGTGTCATTATAAAGAGTTGCCACAGTGAGGGGGTCATCTGAATATTGGACTGTCAGATTGATGGTATCTATGTCAGAATAAGGCTCCAACCCCAATACATAACCTCATTTAACCATACACAACCAGAAAAACATCTGGATCGCCATCAATTGCTCCTTTATGAAAAAGGACAGGATAAAGTTATTTCTACCACTAATAATTAAGTCGTATTAAACTGCATCTTGTAGAATGCTGATAAGGATTTAACCAAGAGAATAACTGCATTTTCATCTTTCTATCGTATCACTCGTCTGTAATGGACCTGTCCTGAAAATATGATGTGTGTCCTCATTCACATTTTAAAACTTAGGATTTTTAAATAATTGTAGTCACCTTTGGTTTAAGATTTGTATTTGAGTAACCAAATATAAAAACTAGAAAACTGCTTATTTTTACAGAATTGTTTTACATCACATGCCCCTCATATCAAATTAAAAAAAATAACTCTGGCAAACTTTAAAAAAATGTCTCTGGGAATCACCCAGTTATCAACCACTCTGGAGTTTTTCATGTAGCTGCGGTTATTTTCTTTAACCATCGTTTCTGCTACATTTTGTAAGTAACACATTTACCTTCC
Organism: Jordanella pulchra; assembly: GCA_034780135.1. NCBI lineage: Eukaryota > Metazoa > Chordata > Actinopteri > Cyprinodontiformes > Cyprinodontidae > Jordanella > Jordanella pulchra. Next base: position 6,032 of record JAUZNJ010101691.1, on the reverse strand, counting down.
TTTATGAGTAATATGAGCAACTTGGTCCTTACTTGCAGCTGTGTGACAGTGATTGCAAATCAGCTTTCCTCCTGTTTAGGAAAGGTGTCTGTAAATATATTTAATGTTTTTTTTTATCATTTGACCCCTTGCAATGCGAAACACTCTTTAGGTTTGTAGAACAGTGGAACAGAAGTAAAAAATGTGGGACTGTCCCTCACAAATCAAGACATCTGATCAACCTATATGAGTCTTCATCCTATTTGTTGGGAGGACCTACTGCTCCTCTAATGTTACTAGTCTCTTGACAGCTTTTCTGATTCATAACTGATCTTTGCCAAGCCTTATTTTTCAGCCATATCTTGCTAGATTTGCAGGTGTGTTATGGTCTTATCATGTTTTGATGGACTTTTTTTTCTTTACACGGTAGGTACATCTAGCCTAGCATTCTATTTAGCTGTGATGCTTTCCACCATCTTCGCTGCTTTGCTGCTGCTGGCAACCTCAAATTATCCTATAGATGATGCACTTATTCTTAGCAACTGTAACACTGGCTTTCTTTCAGACATACCAATTGTCAAATGTTTACTGTGAATGACTGTACTGTATGTGCTCTTTTTTTTCTTCCAGACTTGAATACTGGAGCAGACCCGATCTGTCTAACTATGTTTAAAAAGCACTACAGGAGCTCCTACCTTTAAATTCTCTCTCATATAGAAAGTATTCCTTAAAGGTGTTTCTACATTGTCATTAAGAGTAATCTCTCTCTGTTCAACCCCTCAGTTAGTCGAGACAGAAAACTGTTGGGGGTTTTACTATCAACTGTCACTATATGCATATGTTGTATGAAGGATAAAAGCAAAGTTTAACATCTACTGTTTATCCTCCAGGATGGGTTAATTCTGTAGATGAATGATTTGATGCAATCAGTTTGGATAGATTTTGTTCAACCAATCTGTCTATACTTTGATTAAATTGACTTAGGAGAGTGTTTTGAAATGACATGTTGCAAACCTGCACTGTAACAGGACCGTACTTAGGATCCAAAATTAGAGTTAGACAAGGAGAGAAAAGTTTAAAAAAAATTTTAAAGGAATATGTGGAACTGGAGCGGCGGCAGGCATCAGCCACAGCAGCTGGTTCTTCTGGAGGGAGATTATGAATGTTAGTGTCCGGCAAAGGATAACGGAATGACTTGCAGGCGGGGGAGTGAAGGTTACTTACCTTAATTCGGAAGGAGAGGATGAATCCAGAGGTGCAGTTGTCCATCTAGCACGTGAGTGAACTTGTTCCTGCGAAGCCGCAGGTCAGAGACCTCACAACTTGACTGGTGAGTAAAGTTCCCAGAATCTTTGAGGAGGGTGATCTTAATTGGGGTCAGGGAGAGCAGAACAGAGGTCAGAGCTGGGAGGTCAGATTTCAGAGAAGGTTCCAGTCCGAGATCCAGTGTCAGGGTCATAAACTAAGGCAGGGGTCGAAACCAAAAGGTCAGATGGCTAAAGAACTCCAAATCAGAATCGAGGAATGTGGTCTGGGGCAGAAAAAGGGTCAGAGGCAACAGGCAACCAATATATTTGGCAGAGGCTAGGGTCAAGAGGCAAAACAGATGGTTTACAGGCAGGCAGGCAGAAAGAAAGCTGGATACGTCTCACGAAGGGCTTGAACAATAACCTGACGTCAGTCTCTGGCTTGAGCCAGGGTTATAAAGGAAGATGAACAGGTGCAGCGGATGACGGTTGATGAGAGGGGAGCTTCTAAGGCAGGTGGAGATGATCAGATCATCAGACCAGAGCTGACGCACAGAATCATGACAGGCACATTATTGATAAGTTATTAATTATTTGATGTAATTTAACAGTTATCTGTGGGATTATTTCTGGTCTTGAATTATTGTTTACTGACCTAAGACAGCTTTGAACTGTATCACAAATTTATTCCCTCCTTGTGAGGGTAGGGTTGCTCCTACATCTTCATAATGCTAGTTTACTAATGTTCTCCAACGAAGTTCCAAAGACTTAACAGAACAGCTGGGTTTACATTTTAGGTTTTATCCAAGGGACATCGTAGGCCCCAAGCATGAGCAAGACCTTTCTTTTCCCCCTTCTTACATTTCCTGCCGGAGAGGGGTGCCTGTTTCTGTGCTGATGGTTCTCTAGGTACAGGGCTGAGTACTTCGGTGGGCACTGTCTCATTCCTGGTGGCTGTTAGGTTGGGCCTGGGCCTCCTGGTCTTGTGGAGTCTCTACTTTGGGTATGATAGGCTGCTAGTGGTCTTTCTGCCAAGGCCCCTTGGGGCCACAGCACCATGACCTCTGGAGTCAGGCAACCCAGGGATTGGGCCTGAGAGTGGTGCTCTCATCTGCCTTTCTCTGGTGAGTTCCTCCATCCTTATGTCTGCTCTCCCTGTGTCCCTGTGTTGTGGAGTACCTTTGGATATCTGGGGCTCTGATCGCTTCTTTATCCATTCTAGGCTCTGCAAAGCAAGTTTTGGGCTGACCTCCCTACCACTGAGCATAGATACCACAGATGTTTGGTTGCAGGTGTTTATTAATACACACTAATTCTAAGTAAGTGAGCTGGGATTATAGATATATGTCACTCTGAATAATATTGAGTCATTACCTTAGGTTTTTCTTTACACACATGTACTGACTGGGTATCTAAGGGATACACACTGCACTGGAATGTAGTTTGGTGCTTAGTTTGGTTGTCTGTTGTTTTGTTCTCTGTTTTATTTCCCACTTGTCTCATGTAACTGTGGAAGCTGTCTTCTAAGAGTTACTGTATATCTTCGGTGTGGTTTATTTTGCTGTTTTTGTCCTCCTCCCTTTTCTATCTCTTTCTCTTTCTATCCCCCCTTAATTCTCATCCCCTCTCCCCTTTCACTTTCCTTTCAATCTCCATTTCTGTTGCATACGATATTATTGCCTAAATTATTTTAAATAAAGTTTCATGTGTAAGCACCAAGCATAAACTTATTGCAACAACCATAATGGTCTCCTTATGATCCAATCTTTTGGGTTATTGTCTAGCTCTGGGCCCTTGTTTACAAGAGCCATATTGGCAAAAAAGACACAAATGATAAAAGAAAAAAAAGGAAATGATTATGTATAGTATATATGGGAGACATAATGACTGGTCTACTGAGCTGATTGGGAGCAGGTGTGAATAGAAGCAGCTAGAAAAAAAGTTATGGGAAAAGGAGAGGGGAACTATGGAAATGCAATAGGGATGGCGAAGAACTAATATGACACAAAAGGCAAAAAAGAAACTAATAAAAAAGGGTGTGTTCAACTTGCTGGTTTGCTTGGGCTCGCAGTAAATCACGGGATACCCAAGGCTAGAGAGGACATACCGTACCTGTCCTTCAAAACGGACAAAAAGAAGGCTACATTGTTAGCCGGATACAAAGGAGTCCACTCTGAACAGGTCATGGCACTGCGCTATCATGTAATCAGACAACAAATCTGAACGCCCTGTACGAATGGCCAAAAGGGAGAACTAAAGGATAGGGAAAGGACTCGAGAAATTTAGATAACTCTACGATTGGAAGACATAATCTAAAGTTAAGAGAAAACCATAAGTAAGAAGAACTACAGCACATATTAAATTAATAGCAGGAATTCTGAAAAGAGATAACTAAAATAATCACCAACGAAGAGTAAACCAAGAAGTAATTCAAAAATGATCAAAATCTTAAAAGCAACAAAGGAAAACCAAAATTGAAAGCAAAGTAAAAACCCAAAATGAAAACTTGAACAGAATCAAGAAGTCCAGAGAAGCAAATCGTGACACAAGCAATAAAAAAAGGAGTATCAATTAAAACTAAGAATACATGTGGTTCTATTTCAATTTTAGTATAGAGTAGCAAATCCAAATTTGTATATACATTTCTCAGTAATGAACAGAAAGTCCCAGTTGGCAATAGAGGAGTTTGAGTAAGTAGTTAAAGTCAAGTAAGTATATGAAGTAAGTAAATAAAGTTTATTTATAAAGGCCCCTTTACAGACTTATAATCACAAAGCACTGCACAGGATAAAGCACATAAAGTTAGACATAGTATATCATAATTACGACAGAGGTTTTTGAAAATTCTGAATTATAGAGTTTTAGTCTTCGATGACGAGCTCTGTGTCTTTAAGATTGGAAGATGTCCTTTCCTTCATGCAGATCTTTGGCTCCCTCCATCGATTCTATTACACTGACATCAGGGCTTTGCCTGGGCCACTCCACATCAATATTCCTTCCAGACTTCTTTATTCATAAATCTTTGTGCTGTATATAATGCTAGGTTTAACTGTATAAATAATTCTATGAATGCATTACCCATTATCTTAACTTAATTGAGCCTTAGAAATTGTTAACTATCACTTCAGTTAAGGGCTATGTCTAAAAAGATGTTGGGTATTAAACAAGTACAACTAAACTTTTTGAGATTTTCTTAATTTTGTAACACAACTGCATGCAATGTGGTAAAATGCTTCAGTTAACACAAAGGTGGGTTTAAAATGCATTAGCTAAAAGGGTGATCATATTAAGGCTCTGAAACATGTGTTTTTCTGTCAGTTTTTCTGTCAGTTGAACTGTTTAGGAAAAGTTCTAAGATTATTCTCAATGGTCTAATTTCCTAGCAATGTAGAAACTACTCTGTAAACTTTTTTAGATTGCCATAATCAAAAATATACCCAAGAAACCCGCAGATTTCAGAATGACCAAATGTTCTAAAAAAACAATAAATTATGTTACAAAAAAACCCATCAAATTTTGACAAAAATGCTACTTTTCAGTTGTTTAAATCAAAATAAAGACAAGAAAGTAAATGCCAAATAACTGTATCATAGAGACACTGACGACTCGTGTTGGACCAGCAGCTTGTATCTCCATCCAAAGATCACTCCTCCTGTGTGTAGTAACAAGAAAAAAAGTACATTTTCTTCTTCAAACTGAAGACTCGCCTCCCAAAAAAAATCTAAGTTAAGGGCAAGTATAACATAAATGCTAGTTGCGAGTTTTGAAGAAGGCTGTTTTTGATTTAACCACAAATTTTTAAATTCAATAATTTTCTAAATTCAGTTATGTTTTTTACTAATTTTAATAAAAAAACTAAAAGAGATAAGGGTTTATAATATTTCAATTATTTTGAATGATGTTTTTGTCATACTTTTTCTACATTTCACAATATTCGTCATCAAATATCTAATGTTTTCTAATCAATCAATCTTCAATTAGGTGATTGCCTACTGTAGTAGCCACTTTTAACCACTTTTGTGAAGGTTTTTTTTAAACACCAGGACTCTTTTTTTTTTTTTTAGTTCTGTAGGCTTGAAGTATCTCCCACGGTAGGTAGTTAAGGTCTGGTTGCCTCTAATTTAAGCCGCTTTTGGTGTTGCAATGGCCTGCATGACCAAGAATTTATACAGGAATGTTTATTGTAGTGCTGTAAAAACACACCTTGTTGATCTGTTGATCCTTTCCTTCTAATAACTTCCTCCAAGTTTCTGTATAGTTTTTAGTTTTAAGCATTTATGGTGTAACAGATAGACCTTTATGCAATTTTCCTAACATTATTTTCTTTCTTACCTATTTCAAAATGCTGTTACTAAATTTGATATGAAATCTGAATGATTGTCTTGTATAAATGAAACATTTAGGTCTGACCAGTGGCTCTTGATTTTTCTACTTTACTCATACTTTGATATAGAGGTTGATGGGCATTTTTTCTCTTGGACACCAATAAGCAAGACAACATAATTAAATCAGGTGTATCCAACATATGAATCAAAATCTCTTTCACATAATGTATAATATCAAAAAGCTTCCAAATGAATGAGCTAAACAGATATCAGAGTAAAAAAGATTTCTTTGAAGGATCTCTTCTGAATAGAAATGTCATGATGCGGTTGTTTGGTTGGTGGTGAGGCAGAGGCGGAACCAGGTTGTAGTGAAGAATTAGGAAGATTTAATGAATATTGAGTCCAAGCAGAGTTACAGGAGATGTGTCCTCAGAACAGGCAGCACGGCAAACTGGATCCACATTGACACCGGTAGCACTGA